>CM030367.1:176162177-176427177 GCA_017893485.1 Hemerocallis citrina
TGAGAGAAATTGCATCCAAGGTACCTTGAAATGATATCGTATACATATTTTCAAACACACATACAACTGTTTCTGGGTGATGCATTCAATAATAAATTAAGATCTATCAAAACCGTTACAAATATGGGAAAAAATACATGCGAGTAGTATTCAAAAATCACTCGGTGACGAGATAATATGTTCGCAATCTGCACTTCACGCTCAGACTCGTGGGTCGATCCCGAATAAGGCTGCCAAATAATAGATACAGAGGAACGCATCTCCAATTGATATCTGGCGATGCCAAAGTTATACCTAATTGTGTCTACTATATTAGTATCCAATTGATCTTTGTTCCAACGTGTAATTTTGGGCCATTTATCAGAAGCCATTAAAACATCTGCTACATCTTCCGTTCTTGTAGTTATTGGAACACATATACCTGTATATTCATAAGCCCAATACTGTAGATCAAAGAGGTATAATAGTTTAGAATTAAATACTAACAAATTGTATCTATTAGTTTAATATATAGCTTTCAAACACATCTAATGTTACCTCTATTACTTGCCATAGACCGTTAAAAGACTTGACTTTAACTCTGCTGCAAGAATCTAGAGACATATATAGTAGTGTCATTGCTTGACCGCCCCAATTATATGTACCCATTTTATTAAGATCTTCTAGTGCTATAAGCCAACCAGATCTGGTAACGCAAGCACCGTTGGAGAAAAGAAACTCAGAAAGAAAGAACATAAAGAATACTCTTGTGATTATCAGCGCTAGATTATCATCAACTTGAGTTGTCTCGATCACATTGCTATGAAAATACTTCTTTAGGAAAGAGCTGTGTATTCCTGAAGATTTCGAATCATCTTCAGTAATCTCGGGAAAAAAACAAGTCAGTACAAGCCTCATGGAAAAGTGTGTGTAGTATCCCACGATCTCTCAACCAAGGCCTCCACAAGTCTCATGGATGATTTTTCCGAATTTATTGTGAATAAACGCTGCCACCCGGTTTGATCGATTAATTGCTTCACTAATGGAACACGGGAACATCGCTCGTATGCTTTTATTGGACCATTCCAATTCCCCCTAAATTTACAAAATCCACCTGCATGCTGATCGGTAATAAGCTGATACAGATGTTGGCTGTTATCAACCACTGATTTCCACAAACTAGAATCGGCACAATCAGGAGATTTCGTCATCGGTTCGACCTCTGTACTTGTGTTGCCATGATCAAATCCGCTGCAAATAGTGGATTTAATTTGGCTGATATATCTTCGGATGGACATGATTATAGGTTAGATACAAAAGACAAAAGTGTGAATAAATAGAATGTTTTAATCAGAAGAGGGATGAGAAGAGTTGGGGTGATAGGCATGCATTTAAATAGGCGTAGGTGAATGGGGGTAAAAATGTAATTTATTAATTCAATTTGAAAAAAAAAACGAAAACAAACCAGACAGATGAAGGTCATCCGTCTAGACTTGTTTTAAGTTTTCTCTTTAGGTGTTGCTGTAGGTATAGTGTGGGGGGACATTTTAGTAACTTAACACCACCTTTTTAAAAAAAATATTAAAAAAGCCAAAAAACAGCCCAGACGGATGAAGTCTGGTCTGTTTTCTGTTTTTTTATTTTTTTTGTACCGACAATTTTTTTTAAAAAAAAACCCTCAGGCGGTTGAGCATCCTCTGTTCGATGCTATTCTGATTATATATATATATATATTTCACAAACGGAGGATGAAGCCCCGTCCAATCGTTTTTTAATTTAAAAAAATGGAAATAGCGTTAGACGGAGGAAGAAGATCCGTCCTATTGATTTGTTTGAGGAATTTTAGAAACAACGATAGTAGTACTCCTTTATCAATGTTAAATCCTAATCGCTAAATATAGAAACTTAGACAAAACGATAGTGGATGCTCTAAGTATCCTTTAATGTCTAGGTAGAGGCATGATACCTACGGTTCTCCAAAAACATATCTTTAACTTTCTTTCTAACAGGGCCTTAAAATATGTAAACGTAAGAAAATATCATTTGCATCTGAAACAATGTTCGACTTATTGATCCAATGTCAAGAATTAGCAAAAGAACATCCTGCGGACGCTAAGTTCTACTCGCTGCTACATGAGAATTCTTTAAAGGGCAAAAGATAGATGATGAGGACATCTTTCTTGTTTAGTTTAGGATTTTTATTTCAGTACCATTTTTGTTTCTGGCAATTATAGCCATATGTAATCTTTTGTATTTTTTTAGATTCTGAGAATATTTTGGAGATTTGTATCAAGATGTATTTTGAGCCTATTTAAAGCCCTTGAGATGAATGAGAAGATATGCCATTATTGATTAAAAAAATTTGTGTTGAGTTTTTGCTCTTCCCCCTTCTCCTTTGTCTGATACAACTGAGATCTAAATTAGAGTTTGTGATAAATCCTAATCCAATTTTAGAATTAGTGATTAATTCTAAAAATCTACCCCCAAATTAAAATTCCCCAAATACAAATCTCTGACATTAATTTCCCTAATCCCAAATATCAAAACCCTAATTACATTCCCCCCACATACCAGCCGCCTCCCTTCCCCTTCTTTCTTCTCCTTCCTTCTTCATCTCCCGACCTCTTTCAAAATCCCCTTCACAAAATCCCTAAACCCCTTTCGAACCCACCTCCCGACCTTCGTCAATTAACCCAATCCAGCTCCAAAAGCACCCATCCCCAGTTCCGTCGCCCCCAACTCTCCCTACCACCGCCGTCGCCCTCGCCCCGTCACCACCTCACCACCTCCAAATCCATCCCGAATCCTTCCCCTAACCCATCTAATCCGAAACCCTAATCCCACCGATCCCAACAGCATCATCTGCCAGCCTTCACTTGCGCCGCCTCCGTGCGCCTCTGCCGGCGCTGTCGCACTTCGTCGACGACGCCACCCCCGCTCACCGTCAACTGCCAGCGACCAGATTTGCCACTACGTGGCTTCGTTGCTGACTTTGCTCACGGTGTTGCTGTGTTCTTTGCTGCTGCCCAACTCCGAGATCTACGCTGGTTTTCTTCGCATTCGGTATACTCTTTCCTTTATCAAATATTTGTGTTTTACTGCCCTATTATCTAGTATATTATCTAATTTGCCTGTCGACCACAAAATAACTGAGATTGAGTGATCCACATGCTAGAGTACAAATCAGTATTGAACTTATTACTTGCTAAAACACGTAGCATTTAATTATTGATCGTAAGGTTGAATTATTAATTGGGACTGTTACACTTATTCAATTCTTGAAAACCCATCGAACCTGTTAACTGTTAAAAATTTCCAACTTAGATCCGCACTTTCATGTTGGTAAAATTAACCCATTAAGATTCTTGGAAATTCTCTATTTTAGGGTTGATTTTACATTAATAGGTCTATTGACAATGACATCAAACTTACTGCTATGATCATAATTAAATCAAATCGGTTAATATGAAAGAAAAAATCTTTAATCAAAACATATCTATTTCATCTTAAACCTTTAATGTGATATAGCATATATTTTTTTGCAATATACAGATAATGCTATATTTTTTGCAATATAGGTAGCAAGTTCCTTAAGACGTGACCTATAAAAATTATAACTTATTTCAATGTGGAGTTTATTCTTATTTATAATTGGCCCAATTTGGGACCAAAATTTTTTATGACTACTTAGAGGTTATTCCAATATAGAGTATCATAGAGGTTTTACAGAGAGGATTTACTGTAATATCAATAAAGTATTATTTATTTATGAAACCGTTTTAGTTGCTATAGACTACAAGGTAGAATAGTCATTAAAAATAGCAACTTCCATCCCTAAGGCTTGAATACAGAGATTGGGTAAGGAAAGTGGAGGTGACTCTTAAACTTGCAGGTATATAAACTTTTATCAGCTCGGATCATATTTTGGAGTCGAGTTACCTCCAGTTTCCTCAGTTCCAAATTAAGATAATTGTAGTTAACCAAACTCCAATCAGACCAAATTACTTTTGAAGCTAAAAATGGAGGTACATGTATGCAACTTATAGAGTGCATTCTTCTTACCCTACTTAAATATTACCTATGGGTATCCTAACTTTTTATCCTGAATAGTTCAAAGTCCTCTATTTAATGGAAACCTAATTGCATTAAGAATTAACAGCATAACAAAAATCAACGATATTTTTTCTTTCTTTTCCAAATGGTGGTGGTTTACAGATCACATTGAAGAAAAAGTTTCCAGATGATACAAATCAAAACCACCATATGCATGAACATCTCATTATGACTATGATATTAAGCGTCACAAATGTATGTCAGTGCCCACTCCCTCTAAATAACCAGAGTAAACCAAATTTTTTTTTTTAAAAATGAACCTAGTTGTTTAGCATTAGAAGTCAGCTTTAAAAAAGGTAGGGGAAAAGAAAGCTGGATTAGAAATTGAACGACTTTAAAATCTTATGTCCAGTGAAAAAGTCACTACAAAAGAATCCAACAAAGCCACATGATATACACAGATGCCACCTATATTAGATATAGATAGTTTAAGACCACTTACTTGAAGAAGCATACAGAGAAGCGAATCTTTCAGCATTATGTGCCTCTAGAATGTAATCAATTTCCTCAAACATGTGTCTGACCTGTTCATTTTTATTAAAAAAAACATGTATATAAGTTTGTGAAAAAGAAACTTAAAACTGTAAAAAACAAACAACCATGATATGCATAAAATAGTTGGAAAGTTTTGTCTCTGGGTAAGTTCAGACTTCAGGCAACTGATATCTCATGAATACACCATGAAGGACAGTTTTGATTGCCAAGTACATCAAAATTTAATGTTTCCTATCACACACCCTCATGAACCATAGTAATAGAATCAGAACATTACCCTAAAATCCAACCAATCCATCATTTCAATATCTTTCCCTCTAATCCTTGAATCCAAATACTATTCTGCTTTAAATCTAAAGATAATAAGCACTTTTCCAGCCAAAAGAGAAAAGAAAAAAATCTTACGCCAGAAGGTTCTTGCTTTCCTTTTCGTATGACATGTAAAAGGGCTACATTAAGGGTGCTGATGCACTAAAGAATTTGTTGCCATATGACACCAATTTTAACTTATTGCTAGAGATTATGAGATATAGATATCATTCTGAATTGGGAACTATCAACGTGACTGGATGCAACAATTAACAAATGGAAGTTTACAGATGCAAGTTAACATAAAGCAAAACACAGTCTTGTTACTTGCAAAAATAGCAATCAACTATGACAAAGGTGTTTAACAATCATCGTTGCAAAAATAAGAAAAGAAAAATACTAATGAACATTATAACTGAAGACGACTTTGAAAAGGAGAAAAAGGTATTTGACGGACCATCTCATTTACAGCTACCAGAAGATCTTTCCGAGCCTTAGCAAATCGTTTCAACTGGCCTCCAATCATATGAAATAACATCGCATCAAGTGTTAGCATGAGTGTCATTCCTGGTCTCTGCACTTTGACAGCTACAAGCTCGCCAGAATGTAGATGAGCTGCATGACTTGAAATATCAAAGGAGTGCATTTAAACACAGAGAACACTTAAGTAGTATATTATATTTTCTTAGAATAAAAATAAGACATAATGTACAAATCAGTGAAGTGACTCAAATAGTACCTTTAACATGGCAATAAATTCTAACCTTTATATACTTGTCCCAGAGACGCCGCAGCTACGGGTTTTGGACTAATATCAGAAAATATTTGAGAAATTGGAGCACCCAATTGAAACTCTATAGATTTGATAGCAGTACGAGTTGAAAACGGTGGTATTTGATCCTAAATAAAGAACAAAATACAATCTTCAGTAGAAGAAATAAAAGTGACAAGAGTACACAAAAAATATATCCACTCCAACTACACTTAATATTTAACTACTTCGGCCAGTGAGCAACAAAATATATTGTTCATATAGGCATAAGTCACGTTTCATACTAGTAACAAACTATAGTTCACATCACTTGTCTCACATAATCCTGGTGCTTAAGGGTGGTAATATACCATTTTTGCCTCGCCCTTTACTTACATATGATATAGTGAGGAAGTTTATTTGGTAAATGCCGTCAAGCAGAAAGGGTTGGAGAATGATGCGCATAGCCTTGTCGCAAAAGCAATATTTGTGTCTTTTCACTCAAATCTGATGTTCATAATGCATTCAACATTGGTGTTAAATTACCTGAAGCTTAGAAAGCTCTTGGCAATATGCTTTTGGCAATATATCAGATCGCGTGCTTAGTGCCTGTCCAAGCTGTGAAAAATAAATAGTTAATCATCAACAAAGTTTTAAGTAGCTGGGTCGATAATTTGCTTGTTATAACTGATAAGATACATGTAAAAGAAGAAAAAGTAATAATCTTTGGAAGCATAAAACAACCATTCCATAAAACTGAACAACAAACTCCTGCAGCTATTAGGTTATCAGCATTATCGACATATTAGACTATTGCTATTATCAACAGATTCTGCAAGTAGTAAGCTGTTGAAAGAAAGAAACGAGAGATCCTTTCTTTGATTGAGATGGAGGATGAGATGTCACTGGCTTCCAGCCTTAATAACAATAACATACGAAGCCAACCATACAATCAAATCTGCTGCACATGTCAAAAAATTATGGTTTATAAACCTTAGATTGGCCCAGATTTTCATCATGAGTTGGCAATTTTGACTTCTGAAATGGCACTATCATAATTAGGAAAAAAAGAAAGATTTACATGATTGGCAATATCATATTGTTCAGAAGACAAGCAAGAAAGAACATGTCGAAAAAATGAGCGAAGCTGAAATGAGGATGAGGATTTCAGGTGGATAAGGGAAAGGACACATGAAAATAAGATAATGAATAAGTGAATCAGTAAGAAAATAGAGGAAACTCGGGGGAAAAAATTAACATCTTCACATGGTTTGACTTTTGAACATGTGCAATAGAGACTAACAGCCGCACCAGTTAGAAAGAGTGACAAAAAAAATAATTGAGTAAAGACAAACGAGCTTGGAATGAGGTAATTAAGAAGGATTCCATGAATAACTTAACATTAATACAGTTAAATGAACGAAAAAGATTCATGTGACAGGCTCCAAACATTTTTTTGTTGACGTTGTCTTAAAAAAAAATTTGGAACAAGACCATAGCCCCATTATACTAATTGGGGATTTTATGGTGCAAGCAGGAGTTCGACCTCTTGCTCGCCAACGAAGAGGCTTACCATTGGACACTTGAGATATTTTTTTGTTGTCATTGTTGTTATTCAGCTTGAAACAAGTATTTGAACTTATACTCCATTTTGTATAACAAATGAAAGACATTGATCTTTTATGCACCTAAATAGTCATTTTACCAAATGTAACCAGTTAAAGATCTGAAGCCAATATTAAAGCAGAATAATCATGTGGCCTTGCCTTTGACATTGATAACATGGACTAACTACAATTATGAGATTAGCTTCACTTAGTAACTATCTCCATTTTAATGGCATATTGGATAGACAATGTCACCATCTTAAACAAAACAAAAAAGAAGGTTTAATCTTTAAAAAGAAGAGAGAGGTCTTTAATTGTGGCAAGAAAAAAATTCTCCCCAGAATTAAAGATGACCCTTCACGCTTGATTGGAAACAAACTAGGCTTCAGTGGTTAAGGTATGTAGATTGTCATGTCTACCAACATCTAAACAGTAAGGAGAATACACATGCAAAACACGTGAGAAATGTTTGTCAAGATACTTTCTATAGAGCAATATGATACCATCACGTAACTTCTCTCGCCAGCTACTTATATGAGAGTTTTGTATCCTAATAGAAAACTCTGTGGTTTATATATCAGAGGATATTGTTTGATGTTATACACACTCGGAGGAACATTAAAAACTTTGCAATATAATAAATCATCGTGTAGTAAAAGGAATCTGATTGTATTCACATCTGCAGTCATCAAATAAATTACCAACGTTATCTGTGTACAAAGAAGATTAAGAAACATGGTCATCTTGTATTTACTTTTAAGAGTCTCTATCATTATCAGAGATGACTCAGGTGAGGGTCTGAAGTCTTTCACATTTTTCAAGTGTAAAGCATTTCAAACTTGAATTATATTCATTTGACTTCCTCTGAAGTATCAATTATACCTCAGAATTATACTCATATTATATATTCTCTTAATAATCTGTTTTGCATTAAAAATTATAGTAAATGATCATAACTGCATGTTCTTTCAATTTTAGATTCGTGTGCATTGCACATGCCAAATAATCTAGTTAAAGATTATGTTCCTAGTTAGACGAACAATAAACTCAATACACTCACAGGAAAAAGCTTTAGAACTAAGAAATGCAGAAACTGTACACCGCTCTACGGAATGGTAGTACTTGCAATAAGATTCGAAGTTGCATACAAAATGTCAAGTATATCAGATGGCATATCAATCTTTAAACACTTTGCTTACCTTTACATAGAAGGGCCCTAAGCGAATTAAAGTCTCCCGAAACTGAAATAGGCAAGAACATTCAGGTTAGGTACATATGAAATAAAATAAGCTTCCAGCTGAATTAAAATAGACAAATAATAATAAAATTTTCCAACAGGAAGTCAAAACTATCAAATGCACTAAAAAATATGGAAACCCCTTTTTTTTTGAAACCACGTTTTCCCTAAGCACGTAGATCGAAATCAATCTAAGTCCCATACAGAAAACAAATTAAGCAGAACTGTGATTTTTTAGAAACTATTCTCACCCAAGACTCAAGTGAAGTTTGAATTCGAAGCACACAATTCAGTGATCATTTTTTTCCCCTTTCTGACAAAACATTAATGTACTATATCAAATGTAAACTAACTAAAATTTATACATTACTCATTTTAAAGTAAAGAAAAAAAGGTGTTAGTATATTACTATACCATTCAACTATTAGATGATTTAGGTTTAAGGTCATCAAAACCGCTACATACCATCAATCCCCCCTCCTCCAACCACAGAAAAAGGACCCCAATGACCACCTCAGCCACAAACATACCCAAAAAAATTCAAAAAATGGATAGCCACATACATAAGGAAAAGACGACTGAAGAAACCGATTCATATACTCAATAAAAGGAACATGAAATAATCACTAGCTCAATAAAAATAAAATGGCCTGGCATAATAACTAATCACGATGCAACAAATGCATCTACTAAAAATTTAAAATTTTGGGTATATACCTTAACTGCACGTGTATGAGTATCCTGGACAAAGAAATGCCAAACTGTTAATTTGGCCACCTGAAATGAGATAATTGCAGCTCTGTACAAGGCTAAGAATGGACCGAATCGTTGATAAGCAAACACCATTTTTGACCTATACGTTCCGAGTATGTTGTTAAATTCACTCTCCAATGATTCCTTCCTTTGCTTTGCATATTCTGACGAAGGCCTCTCGCCATGAACACTGGTGAACCCTGTAGAAAATCTACACAACTATGTCAATGTTAGATTGTGTCTCGATACCCCCACACACAAAAATTGACGAAAAAAAAAACAATAATAAGTAACATGAAAATTGATAAGAATTCTGTCTCTAGAAGAAGAAGAAGAAAATTTCTAACTTATCAGAAACAAGTAGTGTAATTAGTAGTATATAAGGGCATATATGGAAGATTGGAGCTGGAATGAGGTGCATCGAAATAAGGAGGTGGGAGGGACTCTACCCAGAAGGCCATGAATAAAACATGAAAAACCTTCACACTTCTCGACACCAACATAGCCTACTAAAAAGAGAGTGTGTTGGGTATTTGAGCTAAAAAAGAGTTGAAGCTAGGGAGGAAGAGGCCAGAACGTGTACAAAGTCTACTGAAAACTATCTCCAGTCTATAAAATTTCCTCCTATCATTAAGTAATCCTCCAAAAACTTCCTAGACCAAGGTTGAAAATACAAATAAAAGGTGCACAACATGCACACAAATTTCCCCTTCTCTGTACACCACCACAGTCAATAACAACTCTTATCGAACTCAAGATAAACATATGTTCTCACCTCTCAGTCTCACTTTCTTTTAGTAGTACAAACAAACTAATTCATACAACGGCTACAAACAAAGTAGTTGTCTACTAATCAAACTATGCAGTAAGTAAAACAAATATTCCCCTTCATACATTTCATATTGATAATGCAAAAATAAATAAATAAACAAACCCAACACAATCATACCAAACTACAGCCCCAATCATCCTATTTCGTGCAAACATTTCTCAAATTAGTTTTCCCAACACCTTCCCCTCCAAATTTAAGGCTAATGTAAACAAAATCCGAGAAAAAAAAAACAAAAAGTATCTAATCAATTTCTTCTATCCATCGAACTAAGGGTTAGTAGTAAAACAAGATTCGAAACTTAGAAGCCCTAAATAACGAGCAAACAACCGCGCTCACCGTCGAAACGAGGGTTTCTCAATTCTGTGGAGCCCTCTGATCTGTCGTCTCGTCCATTCGTCGCCATTAGCGAGACCATAACCTTCGAATACGAAAACAAAATCCTCAAATGAATCAGTGAAGAAATCGAAGTACAATCATATCAAAGAGTGGGAGAGAGAGAGAGAGAGAGGTTACAATGAGAGGTGAGACTTCGACGAGGGCGATTGAGGAGTTTGAGCAAGGCATTAGTCATCAGATTCAATCCGTTCCTTCTTCTTCTTCTTCGTTACAATTCGACGACGATCGCCATTAGCAAAACAGGGATTCGCGCATTGAACGAGGAATGAACAGATGGAGGGCTCCCCTGCCACGTGGCGGCTGGTTTGAAACAACGCAGCGGTGCGCTGACTGCTGACTGAACGGAGTGTACGTTCCGGGGTTAGATCCGAAGTGATGGACGAAACCCGGCTCGTTGGGTTTGGATCCAAACAAGGTACTTATTCCTCTTTTTTCTTTTCCGTTTTCCTTTTTCTTTTTCGAATTTTTTTTAAATTTATGCAATTTTTCGAAATTATTTGCAAAAAAAAAAAATTTGTCAAACTAATTGTACTTGAGAACTCAACAACTACACTTGCCGTTTCCAACAGTGAGTTTTGTTATTTCATGCTCGTCGTTGGCATGCAGCGAGTTTAGTTCAAAACTTTTGAAGAAACTCATCGTTAACGACTACACTTTTCGAAATTTCACAAAGAGCATAACTCTTTGTTGGTGAATTTTCGGGGAAAAAAATAATAATAGAAGAGCTTGTTATTCCCAACATCAAGAAAAAACTCGTTGTTGGTAACAATGAGTCATCTCGTTGTTGGGAACAACGAGCTCATTAAGCTCGTAAGCTCGTTGTTCCCAACAACGAGTTTAGTTTATTTCCTCTCGTTGTTGGGAACAGCGAGCTCTTCTTTAGAGTTTTTTTTCTCCAAAAATTCACCAAGTCCAACAGAGTTCACTCTTTGTGAAAATTCAGAAAGTGTACAATCGCCGTTCCCAACAGCGAGTCTAATATAAATAATCTCGTTATTGAGAACAGTGAGTCTTGTTTAAATATTTTGAACTAAACTCGCCGTTGGAAACGATCAATTTATTTAAAAAATTAGAACTAAACTCGCTGTGCCTCAATAGCGAACACAAAATAACTAAACTCGTCGTTGGAAATGACAAATGTAGTTGTTGAGTCCCCGAGCGCAATTAATTTGATAACTGTTATTTTTTTCAAAAAGTTTCGAAAATGCATAAATTTTTTTAAAAAATTATTCCTTTTTTCCCTTAAAGTTTTAGGCATGTAGTAGATTTTTTGTTGTCTTTAATTAACAAAAAAGTATACTATATCTCTAATATTATAATGGGAGAGTAGAGATTTGTAACAAACAAATCCTAACTTTGTAACTATATAAACACGTATAAGCAGTTGAAGCCCTAATAGGTTTTTAAAGATATCGCCGACTTTCTCTACCTCGTGCAGCTCCATTATTGTGCACTGATGATCCATATGTTGCGCTCTGTCTAACTTTTATTTGCGAGGCATTCTTTTCATGAGTGCCTCTCCACTTTTGCAAGCTTTTATGTGGTTAACGTACGTTGTTTTTCTGTTGGGCACTTCATCGAACACGCTTGTGATCATACAAGAGACTGCGGATAACAAAGGATACATTATCTGCCTCACATCTGGGGATGAGACATTTGGCTCAGTTTACTCTCACTAGGTCTCATCCTCAATGGGAATCAAAGTAAGTCAGTTATACTTGATTGCACAAAGTGGATAGAAGCATTCGTTCTCGGTTATTTTTTAGTCTTTGTTTCTAGCTACCTAAAACCTCCTGTATAATTCGTTTAGGTGAAAAACGATTACTAACTCAAAAGCCTAATAAAAATGTTATTACTAAACACTTGAAACGTTTGAGACATTTCTTTAAAAATCCAGAACGATAAACATTTTGGGATAAAATAAAGCTATGGTAACATACATTTTGAAATGGAGGCAGGGCTGCAAATGAGCGGAGTAACTTTGCGAGCTACTCGGCTCGAGCTCGAGCTTAAAAGCAAGCTCGATAACGTAAACGAGCCGAACACGAGCCTCAAGGTACTTAGGTTGTTAGGCAGAAACTCGCAAGTACTCGGCTCGTATCGAGGTCAGGCCGTGCTCGAGGTTGAAAGCGAGCTGATAGCATAAACGAGCCGAGCCTGAGCCTCAAGATACTCAACTCAGCTCGTTTGCAACCATAAAATGGAGGGGGAATCCATTATATGTGCATTAAACTCAAAAATTCACATGGATTGCAAGCACAAATAAATAATTCAGAGCCCTAAAGCAGCTCTATATATCATATTTGCTTTATAGCCAATTTTATAGAGATTGAATGTATCATAGTTGAACTTGACCAACCTTTCTCAAAAGAACAATAATATGCTTAAAAATGATATTGACGAAAAATTTAGAAACCTCCTAACATTTGCATTTTTTATTGAGTATTGTTGTAATTTTTATGTGAGAGTAATCCGTATATGAATTTTTTTTTTAAGGGAGAAAGCCACGATATGGACCGTCAATCAAGATCTGGATCTAATTGGCTGTGAACGCTTGGGAAGCTGCAAAAAGTATCACACCGGAAGTTCTTCTAGCGTAAGACCCTCCGACACTATAGTCAGTCATCGTGATAATGATTTAGGTTTTTTAGTGGATAAAATATTGATTACATTTGATTGATGGAGGTGAAAGGTATTTATAGACCATAAATAAGTTAGGAAAGATATACCATAAATGTATCTTCCATTGATTTGGCCAGAGATTATTATTGTAAAGGGATAGAATTAGCCACCAATTCCTGATTTGGGAGGAATTTGACTAATAGTTGTGATTGGCTGGAAACCCCCTTTTTTATTGGGGCAACAAACAAACCTTAATTGTAGATCTCATTGGGTTAACGGGCCCAAAGACTGCATGCAATCTTCGTGTTAACTTGTTATTGTTGTGAATTTACTGTACTACCCTTAGCAGCTTTGAGGTACTGAGATCATATGACTTTACTTTTTATTTATCTGTAACATTATAATGGGAGAGTTGGGGATGTCATTTGTCAACATACAAACCCGTGCGTTGCACGTGCAACTCCAACTCTCCCATTAATTACAACAACAAAAAACAAATGAAAAAATTTCACATATTTAAAACGTGCAACGCACGTGCAAAAATAATTTTATAATATTTTTTAACATTAAACATACACATATGTTGCATGTACAACTCAAATTCTATTTTAAAACACGTGCATTGCACGTACAAATTGTAGCTTTTCCTTCAAAATATTTTTTTCAATAACGTGCAACGCACGTCAAACTCTAAAACTTTTTTTAACACGTAAATCGCATGTGAAAATTCTTCAACTATTATCAAAACGTGCATCGCACATGAAAAATACTTGTTTATATTAGCAAGAAACCTTCTACCATTATTTTTTGACAAATAAAACTCCCTCCTATGTTAACTTATTTTTCTTCCTGTTAGCTCTATATTAAAAAAAACGAATTTGTTATTTTTTTCATGATCAAGAAAATTCCCTAATATTTACATGTTTTATCAAGAAACCTCATAACGTTTCTACTTTTAATTAAATAAACTTTATGTCGTAAATGGACAAGGAGGTAGCATTGGTATCGGGTTGGGTCCTTCACTACTCAAACCTGGACTCGGTCTCGATCCCCTACGGGTTCAAAAATTGGACCCGGACCCGTGAGGATCGGGTCCGGTTCCGGATCTGAGTCCTATTAAAATATTCCTACCCGTTCGGGTAGGAACGGGAGTGTGAGCGGCGAGCGGATGCGGTGAGTGAAGAATTTAGAATATAGGAGAGAAGAAAAATGCATGAGTTTTGAGTTTGGAAGAAGAAGATTTAGAATTAAGGAGGAAGGAGGGGAGGGATGAGGATAGAATATTTATTTTTATGATGATTTTTTGGTTTTTTTTTAACAGGTCCGGGTCCGTATCGGGTTTTTTTTTAGCGGACCCGTACCCGGACCCGAAAGTACAACGGGTCCCATTTTAGGACCCGGACCCGGATAGGCCGGGTTGGTTCCGGTCAAATGCCGGGTCCGGGTCAGGTCCGGATTTCAGGTATTTATACCAATGCTACAGGGAGGTTAGTGTGCCGAGATTTTTTAATTAAAAATACAATTTGTCCCCCTACTTCTCCCACCATCTAAGTTAGTAACTCTATCTTAGAGCATCCACAGTCGTGATTGTTTAGAAAATGCACAAATGCATATAGCATTTTGGCTCTTTACTAGCAGTCGTCGAATGACATTTTATACCAATTTAACATTAAAAAAAATTCAGATGGAACTTTACTTTGCGTCCCACGATTTTAAAGATTTTTTTATAATTTTTTTTATTAATTAGAACAGTATTTAAGTATTTTTAAAAAAAAGTGGGCCCCTCCTTGGACGCAACTTCACATTCTGTCCATGAGCTCCCATATTTGATTTCATTTGTTAAATTCCATTTTTTAAATTAAAAACGTCGGGCGCAATGTGAAGTTGCGTCTGACGATTTAAAAAAATATTTTTTTTCGTGGGACGCAAAGTGAAGTTGCGTCCGACGAATTTTTTTTTCTTTTCCTTTTTCGTGTGACGCAAAGTGAAGTTGCGTCCTATATAATATGCATTTCTCTCAAATCTCCTATCATATATAGCAATCCACTGTCACTATTTATGCATAAATAGCAAACGACTGCAGCTAGTTGTTTGCTATAAAATGCATAAATAGCACACGACAGTGGATGCTCTTAAGGGTGGTTTGGTAAGCAGTAAAAGCACTATTGAAAATGAATTCCATAAGATAAATATTATACCCAATTCTTTTTGACTATAAAATGCAATTGTGAAGCTTTTCTTCATTGACAAAACAATCTATGATGTTGGGTACCTTAGGGCAACTTATTTTTCAACAAAAATGAGATGAAAACATAAAAGCATCCACACCAACATGTCATTTAGGTTGCCATTTTTTATTTGGCAACTCAAATAGCAAAAACCTCTCACACCGGCATGTCATTTTGGTTGTCAAATTTGATAATAGTCATTACTCTCTCAAATTTGGCAAACCAAATGGCATTGCCAAATGTCCCATCACGGCATCACTACAAATTTTTCCTCTTTTTTCACCAAATTTGAATATATTTATGTATATATAATACTGTATATATATCATATCTATATTTATGTATATATACACTATTATAATTATATATACACCAGTAATATACTATTGTATACTTCTTTGGCAACTCAAGCAACCATGGGTGTAGAACAATCTCTCATTTTTTAGAAAAGTCATCCTTTTGTTTGCCAAAATTTAAAATGGCAATCCAAATGGCTATCCAATTGGTGTGGAGGCTCTAAGAGTAATAGTATTCATCTATTTTTATATCATTATGTTTCTCTCTTTTTTGTCATTATTTGAAAAACCTCTCACATATAGCTGTTACCATCACCTCCTACACGGGCCACACCAACTGCTCCTACATTTTCACTTTTCTAGGAGCATCTCCATTCGTTTGCTATTTTGCCATTTTGGCAAAAAATTTGGCAAAAGAGTGCTGCAATCATTTGCTAGCAAACGAGGAAAATAGCTTCTCATATTTGAGAAACAGATTTGGCAATTACCAAATATAGCAGACACAACACCATATTTTGTCTCATTTTTTATTTTATTTTAAGGGGATCAGACAGCTTGTTATTCCGTCCAAGGAATTTGCCTTTTTCGAAATTGATCGGACGATACAAGATGTACCTTAAAAAAAACAAAAACAAAAAACATGCACACACACACATTAGACAACATATGTTGTCCCGTCCGAAGCAATTTTTTGCTTGGACGGGACAACATGTCCCGTCCTAGGAGAATAGGCTAAATCCCACCAAATCTCACAATTAAGCTCTTAATCTCACATTCAAGCTCCTCATATCACAATTAAGCTCATGGTAAATTTAATTAATTTAGCTATTTCTCTCATTAATACCTAATTAATTCATCTTATAGATTTGAAAAGGGAAAAAATCAGATCGAACAACATGTTCCGTTCGATTAAATTTTTTGTTGCTTTTTTGCCAAATTATAGCAAACGACGATTGCAGCGAAACACTCATTTCGTTATTTGCTATTTTATTAAATTGCCAAAATAGCAAAAACGACTGGGGATGCTCTAAATAGTAATAGTAAGGTAAGTCAAAGCAAAATATTTGCTGAAGTTTTTAAGAATATGCTTTTTCTACTAGTGATTTTTGCTGAATGATTTCTTTTGTTGCTAGCCAAATCTAAAATTTCGATCACTTTTATTGACAATCAAACCACCTGGTAACTTTTACTAACTTGTCTTGTATCATATAATCTGTTGGGGTAGGGTTACAAACGAGCTGAGTATCTTGAGGTTCGGGGCTTGGGCTCGGCTTGTTTACACTATCGAGTCCGTTTTCAAGCTTGAGCTTGAGCTCGACACGAGCCGAGCTATGACCGAGCTCGAACCGAGCACTCACAAACTTCTGCCTAACAACCCGAGTATCTTGAGGCTCGAGTTTGGCTCGTTTACATTATCGAGCTCACTTTCAAACTCGAGCTCAACGCGAGCCGAGCTAAGCTTTGACCGAGCTCGAGCCCAGTAGCTTGCGAGTTACTCCGCTCATTTGCAGCCATAGTGGGGGCCAAATATTTCATCTCTAATCGAACGGGCCCGAACTAAACAGTAGTTAAGAGCAACAGCATTTGGTTTTTTTCGCGGCACGAGGTTTTCATTTCCTGTTTCTCTGTTCAAAGCTCGAACTCATCAAAAGAAGATAAGACCCAAAAAAACAAACACTCACTTTTTCCTCCCCCTTTTTGCAGTTTGTAGGGTTTCCTCAATCCAATCTCTAATGGCGTACGTAGATCACGCGTTCTCGATCTCAGACGAGGACATCATGATCGATTCGCCGCACGTGCGGCAGAACCGACCGCCGATCAAGGAGATCGGGCTCGCCATCGCTCTACTCGTCTTCGGATCTCTCGCTATCGTCGTCGGAATCGCCATGGCTTACAATCACGTTGGTGGCGATACCGCTCATGGTAAGAATCGAAAGAGAAACCCTAGCTGTGCTTTTTCTTGCTCGATCTGGTTAGGTTTATAGCTAAATTGCGCGATCTCGTTGTTGAGTTGTTTGGTTTGAAAGGGGAATTTATAGGTTTCGCTAATTTTCTTTAAAATTGGATCTTTTAGGAAATATCTTGCACCTTTCACTAGCCATGTTATTATACCATAATTGCTTGCTTAGGTAGAGGGTTAGGATAACTGAAGTTATTTTTTAAGTGGAGGTAAGTTTACTTTTTCAGTGTAGGTAGAGATGTGATAACTAAAGTTAGGGAGCCTATGCTACTTAAAAATAAATGTTAGTTATCCTTATTTTGTTTCCAAGCATGAATTAAGTGTTTGATTATCGTTGGTTGTGAGTTAAATTAGGTTCGGTGGGAGTTTAGATAACTAAATGTATCTCAATTTTTGGGGTGAGATAACGGAACTAGGTATCTCAAGTTATGTCAACTCCAGAGACCCAAACAACCAAAAGTTTAGATAAGTAAAAAGATGTGAAATTACTTCACAAAACTTTCCTTGTTTAACATCATCTCCAAACTTAACTTAATTGCCTGATGAATATATGCATCATCGTTTGAAATAATAATTAAAATAAAATATGAAGTAAATGGTCAATTGTTAGAATGTTCGGGGTTTCTTTTTTGGACATTTCTTTTGGGATAATTAACTTTAAGAATATTGAGCTGTTGATCTCTAAATTTAGAAGTAGTTTATGTTGACCATTGAGCCTTTTACTTGATTTCTTCCAAGGTAATGCGGGGTGGTGTAGAAGAGTACTCGGCACCTCCACTGATGGAAGAACCTTCGAGTTCTTCTTAGGCATGAGGACCTAATTGAATGATTGAAGAGGAGAACATAGATAGAGAAGAAGGATTAGGGATTGGGAATCAAGCCCTAAATCCTAGTAGAAATCAAGAACATAGATGGAGAAGAATTCCCAAATTAGCGCAACCCTAAACAGCGGGTTGTTCCTTAATTTGTTGATTCCATTGCAATCACTTAACCCTATACAATCACTTAATAATTGACCCCCACACCCAACCACTATCCCTCCCATGTTAGCCATTTTTACACAAACCCCCCTACAAATATATGATGGACTGATATGTAAGAAAACACAAGAGTTTTAGAGCTTTAAACTGGTACAACAACCATTTTGAGCCAAACCATCCGTTCTTCAGATAAGCTCTCTCTGGTGTGCATCAATTCCTGCCTCCATCTTTTAAGATCTTGGCCCAAGGTCAAACAATGGAAATTTCTTAACCAGCTCTCAATATGGCTCCCAAGTTACTTATGCAATCGCTTGATCCCTCCATTTGATCAGCATCTCAGATACCAACTTCTTCCCTCGAATAGCATGTAGGATAATGGCTCGATTCTGGTTCAGTTTGTTTATATCCATCGTATCTGCAGCAATTGAAAGTTTCAGTACATCAGTCGACTGAGGTGTGGAGTCAGTCGACTGTCCAGAGAGAAGTTTCAAAGGCTAAAGATACAACAGAAGCAGTCGACTGGAGATGTGTCTCAGTCGACTGTCCAGAACTAAAGACCAGTCGACTGGTAAGAAGACCAGTCGACTGTCGGCGGGTTTGTAAACCAGATTAGGCCCATTTCGAAAGGCCCAGTAGTTTCCCTATAAATACATTCGTTAGGGTTTTGTAAAAGAGAGACCTCATAGAGACCTCTATTCGGATTTGCAGCCGTCATCTCTTGTAAGGGTTTGTTTCACCCATTGGTGATTATTTGAAGAAGAAACCCCAACCGCCCCGTGGATGTAGGCACTTGTTTGCCGAACCACATTAAATCTGTGTGTCCTTGTGTTTGTTTGTTTTCTGTTTTCTCTCGCTATTTCTCTCTTTGATTGGTTGTTTGATTCGTATTCCGCACAACAAGTGGTATCAGAGCTTTCGGTTCGACCTAGAGAGAGATGGCGAGTGATGCGGATGCAACCAAGGATGTTGTGGGATCGAGTTCGTCCAGAACAACGATTCACAACGCAAAATTTGAAGTTGAAAAATTTGATGGAACAAACAATTTCGGGATGTGGCAGTGTGAGGTGTTGGATGTTCTTGTTCAACAAGAACAAGATGTTGCTTTGGAGGTAGAAAAACCAAAGAATATGTCCGATGTAGATTGGAAGAAGTTGAATCGAGTTGCGTGTGGGACTATTCGGCTCTTTATCGCGAAGGCTCAGAAGTATGATTTGATGAGGGATACCATTGCTGCGGTGTTGTGGAAGAAACTCGAAGACAAATACATGAGGAAAAGTTTGGAGAATCGGCTGTATTTGAAGAAGAGACTTTTTCGCTTCACCTATACTGAAGGTATGTCTATGAACGCTCATGTTGAATCATTTAATAAATTATTGGCTGATTTGTTAAATTTGGATGAGCAAATTAAAGATGAAGATAAAGCCCTAATTCTGTTGAATTCATTACCTGAAAGTTATGATCATTTAGCAACAACTTTAATATATGGAAAAGACACTGTTAAATATGAAGATGTTGCAAATGCTCTGTTGAATAATGAAACTAGGAGAAGGGATAAAATGGTTGATAGAGAAACTTCTGAGGCATTGATTGTAAGGGGCAGAACTGAGACCAGATCTGAGACCAAATCTGAGAATAAAGGAAACAAATCTCGTTCCAAATCGAGAGGAGTTTCAAAGGACAGAAAGATACCAGCCAAAAATGAATGTGCTTTTTGTCATGAAAGGGGGCATTGGAAAAAGGATTGTCCTAAGCTACGAAATAAGGGAAATTTGACTGCAAATGTGATTGTTGATAATGTAGATAGTGACGATGATTTTTTTTATGCACTTGCTACTAGTCCCTCACTTTATCAAGAAGTATGGTTTCTTGATACAGCAGCCTCCTATCATATGTCTTGGAGAAAGGAGTGGTTTACTTCTTTAGAGTATATGGATGGTGGGGTAGTTTTGATGGGAAATGATGCACCTTGTAAGAAGGTAGGAATCGGGAAGATTGAATTGCTAATGCACGATGGTCTTATTAGGGAGCTTTCAGATGTATGGTATGTTCCAGATTTGAAAAAGAATTTGATTTCACTTGGTATTTTGGAGGCCAGTGGATTGAAATTTGCTAGTGAAGGTGGCATTCTGAAGGTGACTAGCGGATCACTTGTGGTGATGAAAGGGCAAAGAAAAAGGAACTTGTTTTTCTTGCAGGGAAAAACATATTTGGGTCAGGCTGCCAGTGTAACTGAAAAGCCTAAACAGGTTGTTCCCGACTCTACTAGGTTGTGGCATATGCGACTCGGGCATGCAGGAGAAAAGGCCTTGCAGGGGCTTGTGAAGCAAGGGTTGCTTAAAGGTGCTAAAGGTTGCAAGTTGGGATTTTGTGAACATTGTGTGTTAGGTAAGCAAACCAGGGTGAAATTTGGTACAGCTGTACATCAGACAAAGGGTATCCTCGATTATGTGCACACAGATGTTTGGGGCCCTACTCAGACACCTTCTATGAGTGGTAGACATTGGTTTGTTACATTTGTTGATGACTACTCCAGACGAGTTTGGGTATATACCATGAAACACAAAGATGAAGTTTTGACATTGTTCACAAGTTGGAAGAAGAAAGTTGAAAATCAGACTGGAAGGAAGATTAAGGTTCTGAGATCAGATAATGGAGGAGAATACAAGAACGATCCGTTTCTGAAATTGTGTGAAGATGAAGGGATCCAGAGGCACTTCACAGTTAGGAAGACTCCACAGCAAAATGGGGTTGCAGAAAGGATGAACAGAACCTTACTTGAGAAGGTGAGATGTATGCTAGCACAGTCTGGATTGAAGAAGACATTTTGGGCAGAAGCTGTTATATATGCAAGCCACATCGTCAACCGTTTACCATCAGCAGCACTTGAAGGCAAAACGCCTATTGAGGTATGGAGTGGTAAACCTGCATCTGATTATAGTTTTTTGCATATATTTGGTTGTCCAGCTTATTTTCATGTAACTGAAACTAAACTTGATGCAAGAGCTAAAAAGGCTATATTTGTTGGTTTCAATACTGGTGTCAAAGGTTACAGGTTGTGGTGTCCAGAACAGAAGAAGTTAGTAATCAGCAGGGACGTTACCTTTGATGAGACCAGCATGATCAGCTCGGGACAGTCGACTGGTCCTCTTATACAGTCGACTGATGATCCTGATCAAGAGAAGCAGAAGATTAGCTCGGGACAGTCGACTGGTAGATGCTCTCAGTCGACTGGTGCGAGAGTTCTCCAACAGGTGGAGTTAGAAAAGCGTTCAGTTGGAAATTCTACTCCTGTCCAAAATGAAGATGATGTGGTTGATACTGAGGATGAGGAAGAAGTTCCTATCCAAGACCCTCCCCAGCAGGAAGAATCAATTGCAGCAAGAAGGCAAAGAAGAGATATCAAACGACCATCTCGATTTACAGAAACAGTTGCATTTGCTCTTCCCATCGTTGATGATGAAGTTCCCTCCAACTTCAAAGAAGCTACTAGAAGTTCAGAAAATGCAGATTGGAAAGTTGCTATGGATGAAGAGATGAACTCTCTTGATAAGAACAAGACTTGGGATCTAGTGCAATTGCCAAAGGGGAAGAAAGCTATTGGTTGCAAGTGGGTATATACGAAGAAAGAAGGTCCAAAAGGCAGTGTTCGGTTCAAGGCTAGACTAGTTGCAAAGGGGTATGCTCAAAAGGAAGGAATTGACTATAATGAAGTGTTCTCTCCGGTTGTAAAGCATCCTTCTATTCGGATTTTGTTGGCGTTGGTAGCACAGTTTGATCTTGAATTGACACAGATGGATGTGAAGACTGCATTCTTACATGGGGACCTAGATGAAGAAATTTATATGTTGCAGCCAGATGGGTTTAAGATTGCTGGGAAGGAAAATTATGTTTGCAGGTTGAAGAAGTCTCTATGGGTTGAAGCAATCTCCAAGGCAGTGGTATTTGAGGTTTGATCAGTTTATGAAAGTGCAGGGATATTCCAGAAGTGAGTATGATCATTGTGTCTACTTCAGAAAGTTGCAAGATAGCTCTTTCATATATCTGTTATTATATGTGGATGATATGTTGATTGCCTCTAAAAATGCTAAGGAGATTCAAAATTTGAAGAATCAGCTGAGTTCTGAATTCGAGATGAAGGATCTTGGTGAAGCCAAGAAGATACTTGGGATGGAGATAGCTAGAGACAGGGCAAAGGGCATAGTGAGTTTGACACAGAAGCAATATCTTTTGAAGGTGCTGAAACGGTTTGGTATAGATGAGAAAACTAAACCAGTCAGTACACCCTTAGCCACTCATTTCAGAATTAGTGCTTCTCAGTCTCCAAGTACAGATGAAGAGAGACAATATATGGCTAATGTACCTTACACTAGTGTGGTTGGCAGTTTGATGTATGCCATGGTTTGTACTCGACCAGACATCTCTCAGGCGGTGAGTATGGTTAGTCGATATATGCATGATCCAGGCAGAGAGCATTGGCAAGCAGCTAAATGGATTTTGAGGTACATAAGTGGCACCACAGATGTGGGTTTGAAGTTTGAAAGGGATGACAATATTAGCAGGTTATTGGTGGGTTATGTTGATTCTGACTATGCAGGTGATCTAGATAAGAGGCGGTCTACTACAGGCTATTTGTTTACTATGGCTAGAGCACCTATAAGTTGGAGGTCCAATTTGCAGTCCACTGTAGCGTTGTCTACTACTGAGGCTGAATACATGGCAGTTGCTGAGGCCATGAAGGAAGCTATTTGGATTCATGGACTTTTGAAGAGCTTGGGAATTCATCGGGAGAAGGTGGAGGTACACTGTGACAGTCAAAGTGCTATCCATTTAGCGAAGAACCAAGTTCATCATTCGAGGACCAAACATATTGATGTCCGTTATCATTTTGTGCGTGATTTGATAAAGGATGGTGATATTCTTCTGGTGAAGATTGGGACAGCTGATAATCCTGCTGATATGTTGACCAAAATTGTTGGGGCAGCCAAGTTCAAGCATTGCATGAACCTGGCTAATATTTTGCATGCTTGATGATTTGGAATGGGCGGTTGGTATGGTACTTCGTTTTGTTTGGTTAGTATGTGATATCATACTAAGGTGGAGTTTGTTTTGTTACATTTGATGATGAGCATTTGTTTTGGAGTATTTTTGGAGATTGCTTGGGCTACTTGGAAGATCTCGCCAAGGTGGAGATTGTAGGATAATGGCTCGATTCTGGTTCAGTTTGTTTATATCCATCGTATCTGCAGCAATTGAAAGTTTCAGTACATCAGTCGACTGAGGTGTGGAGTCAGTCGACTGTCCAGAGAGAAGTTTCAAAGGCTAAAGATACAGCAGAAGCAGTCGACTGGAGATGTGTCTCAGTCGACTGTCCAGAACTAAAGACCAGTCGACTGGTAAGAAGACCAGTCGACTGTCGGCGGGTTTGTAAACCAGATTAGGCCCATTTCGAAAGGCCCAGTAGTTTCCCTATAAATACATTCGTTAGGGTTTTGTAAAAGAGAGACCTCATAGAGACCTCTATTCGGATTTGCAGCCGTCATCTCTTGTAAGGGTTTGTTTCACCCATTGGTGATTATTTGAAGAAGAAACCCCAACCGCCCCGTGGATGTAGGCACTTGTTTGCCGAACCACATTAAATCTGTGTGTCCTTGTGTTTGTTTGTTTTCTGTTTTCTCTCGCTATTTCTCTCTTTGATTGGTTGTTTGATTCGTATTCCGCACAACATAGCATACCTCCTATCCATGATGCACTTAGGTTCTAGTAATGCTTTGAACCCATTAGTTGGGACTGCTCTCTGAATCTCCATTGCAGGGCGAACATGTCTCTTAAGTTGAGAAATATGAAAGACTGGATGAATTTTTGCAGTATCAGGTAAAGCCAACTTATAGGCTATAACTCTCACTCTCTCAGTGACTGTATAAGGACCATAGTACAATGGAGAGAACTTCTCAGCAACCTGCTTATCCACACTGTGTTTGTCAGCCTGCTTCTTCATCCTGCCTTGTGCAATCTTTAAATAATCTTTCAACAACTGCAAATGTACATCTCTAGCCAATAATGAGTCATCAACCTGGGAGCTCTTTGCAGTATGTGGAATATAAGATAACAAGGTTGGGGGTGGCCTTCCATACAGAATCTTATAAGGAGCTGTCTTAGTAGCATTGTACCAAGTGGTATTGTACCAATATTCAGCCCACAACACTTACTCCATTCCTCGGGTTTATGGTGTCAAAAACACCTCAAATAGGTCTCAAGACTCCTGTTCACCATCTCTGTCTGAGCATCTGACTATGGATGAGTTGCAATAGTGAATTTAAGCTTGGTCCCTTATAATCTCAAGGATTCCTTCATCAAAGCTCTAGTGAATACCGACCCTTTGTCACATACTATGGATACAAGCATACCATAGAGCTTAAAAATTCCCCCATTTAAAATATGAACAATATCTGCTACAGAGAAAGGATGTTGAACTGTGAAGAAGTGTGCATACTTGCTGAGCCTATCCACCACTACCAAAATCACTGAAAATTTTGAACTGTGAGGAAGTCCTATAAAATTCATGCTAGCTTGCTCCCAAACATTGTCAGGTATAGGCAATGGCTGCAACAACCCTGAAGGAGCTTGGCACACATTTGCTAATTTGGCAAGTGCTACACTCTCTGACATATTGTTGCACATCCCTCTTAATATCTTTCCACCAAAATGATTTTCTTTACCTCGTGTCTTATCATACCCAGAATGACCATCACCAACAGGAGAGTCATGATGCTCTTGAATCAAAGTTTGCCTCAGAGAAGGACTAATCACCACATTCCCTTATTTATACCAAACCCCTCTAACCCAGGTGAACTCACTTGCAGGACACTTTGTGATCTTGTCAGATAACTCTTTAAAGTAGTGATCAGACTCATTCATGTTCACTATCTATTTTCACCGATCAAGCACCATAACAGACAACTGCATTAAGTAGCAATCCACATCTCTTATTGATAATATGTTTGCATGAATATTATCTCTGTATTTTTTATATTCCACCTCAGAGTTAAATCCATACAACTTCACCAACCATGAATGTTGAGCTTCTGTAGACATATCCAACATATACTTCAAGGGTTGATGATCAGTCATGATTATGAATTACCTCCGAAACAATTACTGCTTCCACTTCTTAACAACTGACAATATAGCTAACATCTTCTTTTCAAATGCTGACCAATGCAAACACTTACCCTTAAGGCCTTGACTAATATGTGCAATAGGATGATTTTTTGTAAGAGCACTTCTTTACAAGCATCACATTCTATGATAAAAGTATCTTCAAAATTAGGTAATTAGAGTACATGAGCTGTCATGAAGGCCTTTTTAAAAGCTCCAATGCCTCAGTAGCTATCTTTGCCCATTGAAAACCATCCTTCTTTGTTAGTGTAGTCAATGGGGGCAGCAATAGACCCATAATTCCGGATAAACTTCCTGTAATAACCAGTAAGACCTAAAAACCCCCTTAATGCCTTAACATTCTTAGGTAAATGCCATTCTTGGACTGCAACCACTTTCCCAGCATCAACAACAATTCCACATTCTGACACTGCATGAACAAAGTACTCAACCTGTTTTTATCCAAATTTACACTTTGATTTCTTAACAAAGTGTTGATTACTTTGAAGAATTTGTAGCACTACCCTGAGATGCAACATATGATCTTGTCAAGAGCTGCTAAACACAAGGATGTCATCAAAGAAAACCAATACAAATTTTCTCAAGTAAGGTCATATGTCATTCATGAGACATTGAAAAGTAGTGGGTGCATTACTCAATCCAGAAGGCATGTCTAGGAATTTATAATGGCCACTATGTATTTGAAATGTTGTGTTAGCATTATCTCCCTTGGTTCATCCCGATTTAATGGTAACATGATCTCAAATCCAGCTTAGTGCAGAATTTTGATCCATGTAATTCATCCAACATATCATCTATTATAGGAATTGGGGATTTATCTTTGATAGTCTGTTGATTTAAAGCTCTATAATCAACACATAACCTCCATGAACCATCATGCTTTTTCACCAAGATCATAGGAGACAAATAAGAGCTAGTACTGGGTCTAATAACTCCTTGAGCCAGCTTATCTGGTATAATCTCCTCAACTGCATTTTTTTTGCACAAAATAATGTCTATAGGGTTTGATGTATATGGGTTTTGAATCCTCTACAAGAGGAATTTAATGGTCATAAGACTGTTTGGAGGCAACCCTTTAGGTTCAGCAAACACCCCCTGAAAGTCATTCAACAGACTCCATATTAGGAGATAAACTTTCCTGAGCACTCTGATTAACTCCAGAATTCACTAAATACAGAACAAATCTCTTATAAGGCTGTAGAGTAATTATGTTCACTTTTTTTTCACTCAATATCTGAGTAGGGCTAGCTTGCAGAATGCAGACCATTCAAAACCCAATCTCTGCTCTTGTGAAAGAATTTCAACTTCTTCTTAGTCAAGTTCACAGTGACTTCCCTGACTTGTTTCAGCCATTTAGCACCTAAAACAACATCATGCCCTCCAATAGAAAAAACAAGGAAATCATCAACAATTTGATAGCCTTGACAACTTTCTTTACCCCTGAACATAACCCACTTCCTTCCACTTCTTTTCCTCCAACTCTCACATTAAAAGTTAGCTTAACTGAGAATTGTAATCATGTTTTCCTAAAACAAAGGGATCAATGTAATTATGAGTAGCCCCATTGACCAACAACATGTGAACATCATGATTATTCAGCTCCCCTTTAAGAATTAAGCATTATGTGTTCACACCAGTGCTTGAAGTAGTAGTAGTTAACCGACTGTCTCCCACATCTCTTAGTAACTCCTTACTCTTGTTCAGCCAACAACTGAATCAGTTCTTCTCATCTTGGATGTTGAACAAATCTCTTTCCCATTCTATGCACATATAACTTTTTATCTTGCAAACATGATGAGGCAAATGCTCTTCATCACAGTGAAAACACAACCGTTTCTTTCTTCTCTCCCATATCTCATTTGGAGTTAACTTCTTATTTCTTAAGAGTAGGGTTTGTGACTTTTGTTGGTTTTGGTGGTTGAAACATTGATGAAGGTTGAGCAGGTGAGGAAGTAGAACCTTGAGGAACAAAGTGTTCTTGAAATGCGGTTTGTATGTATTCCTGTACAAATGTCTTAGGGCATTAAACTTCTTTTCATATCTCAAAGCCACCTTAAATGCCCAAGTGACTGAGATTCTGCCATGGATACATCATGCTGCAATTCTTTTTTGAGACCACTCACAAACTACTGTACCTAATAAGATTCACTCACCATCCACCAAATAATGCAATTTCTCAAATTCCTGTTGGTATTCTAGTACTATTGTAGTCTGTTCCAATCTACACAGAGGTCTAGCTACATTTTCATAAACCCGAAGCCCAAACCTATTGCAAATTCCCTTCCGAACTATTTCCATGTCACCACCCCCTCATTAGTTTTGAGAAACCACCTGCACCACTGTACATCATCTTCTTTAAAAAAGAAGCTACCTTTACTTTCTCATCCCCCAGAATATGATACATGTTGAAATAATGTTCAATTGGGAGTAGCCAATTAAGAACATCACCGTTACCCGAAGAGGGACTCACATCCAGCTTAGGGGGTTTGTGGTAAGAATTTCCCACACCCAGTTGCTCAAAATTATTTCCATTCCCAAAATGACTTGTGCTCTTTTGAAAAGATCCAACATTTGCTTCCAGAGTGAATTAGTCAGAATCTTACTTACCCCCAATCTTGAATGGAGGAATTAATTCTGTTGGATCAAGATTCTCCTTGCTCGACTTCCCTGTCGCAACTAAACTACCCACCTGGTGTGCCAAGTGCTGCAATTGAGCAAGAACTGCTAGAAACTGTGTTGACAAGTCTTGAATATGGCCCTCTATTCCGTCCATCCTCTCATCCAAGAACTGCTGTCATTGTTGCCAATCCTACTTAGGTACTCCCTCCAACACCCAGTTAGAACTAGGCAACAATGATTCATGACGATGG
Organism: Hemerocallis citrina; assembly: GCA_017893485.1. NCBI lineage: Eukaryota > Viridiplantae > Streptophyta > Magnoliopsida > Asparagales > Asphodelaceae > Hemerocallis > Hemerocallis citrina. Next base: position 176,190,782 of record CM030367.1, read on the forward strand.
TGATCACCGTCAACGAGAATCAAACTGCTCTAATACCATTTGATGCGGAACAATACTCGACACCTCCATTGATGGAACCTTTGAACTCTTCTTGGGCATGAGGACCTAATTGAATGATTTAAGAGGAGAACATGGATAGAGAAGAAGGATTAGGGATTGGGAATTGAGCCCTAAATCCTAACAGAAATCAAGAACAAAGGAGAAGAATTCCCAAATTAGCACAACCCTAAACAACGGGTTGCTCCATTGCACGTGCATAATACGATATTGCAATTGGTTAGGCAGTTACGGGTGGGACCCATGCCAATCCAACTGTGCCCCAAGCAACAACCCAATCCGATGGTCCCTATACAATCACCTAATAATGGATCCACACACCCAACCGTTATCCCTCTCTTATTAGCTACTTTTACACAAAAATCCCTACAAATATTTGATGGACTGATATGCAATAAAAAAGGACCGATACACAAGAGATTTATAGTTTTAGACTGATACAATAGCCATTTTGAGCCAAACAAGCTGCTGTTCTTCAAATAAGCTATCTCTGGTGTGTATCACGAAGCCAAAAGCAATTTATGAACAAAACTAGAAAGAATAGTGGAAAATAGAGTTCTAAGGCATGTTTATGGATTAATGCTTGATCTAACTTATTGGTTTTTCTTGTCGATTTTCTTTGAAAGTTAATTTTTAAAGGAAATTTCTAGCATTTTTCGCTTGCCAAATTGTTTTTCCACGGCTAATTACTTAGGGCCCAATAAGTTAAATTTTTAAGTTGAGGTACAGGTACGTAAGCGAGCTTAGTGTTCCTTAAAGATAGGTTTTAGTGTTGATTGCCTATGGTTGGAGATAAATTAGGTAGGAATGGTGTTTAAATAACTATAATGTTTCTCAACTTTCAAAGTATTAACCAGAGCTGAGAGTTATCTCAACTCCAGAATGGGACCTGGTATGTAACTAAAAAATGTGAAACAACGTCACATAACTTCTTTGACAAATTTGACTTAATTAGCCGTAGAAAATATATCTCTCAAAATAATACTGAAATTAAATATGGAATAAGTGGTCTATTGTTGGATTGTTAGGGTTTTAGGATATTGGTAATTTTGTAAGTTTTTTTGGGGGATAATTAACTTAAATCTAGGGTTGTCGATATCTAACCTTGAAAGGAGTTTGTGTCAACACCAAGTGATGTAAAACGTAATCCTAAATAGAGAATTTTCAAGAATTGTAAAGGATTAATTTTACGAACATGTAATGCGGATCAAGTTAGAAATTCAAACAGTTAATCGGTTCGATGGATTTTCAAGAATTGAATTAAGTTTAACAAGCCCAATTAACAATTCGGTTCTAATAATCAATAATTACATCTCTAAGCATTCTTAGCAAGTAAAAGATGCAATATTGATTTGTACTCTAATTAACAAGTAGAAACGCTCACTCTCAATATTTGTGGACGACAGATAAATCAAATAATATAATAGAGATAATAAGGCAGTATAACACAAAATATTTGAAAAGTGAAAAGAGTATACCGGGGTTCGAAGCAAAGACAGCTACGGTGGTGGGGGCCGATGTCGACGGAAGTGGGTGGCGGCGGGATGGTAGCAAGGGCGTGGGTGGGTGCTGCAGTCGATTGGGTTTTGGAAGGGTGGCAGTCGCCGGAGGGTGGAGCGACGGGGGATCGAGATGTGGGCGATGGGGTGGTCGATTGGTGGTTGTGGGGGCGTCGAAGTTGGAGACGTCGACGGTGGGGAGCTTTCGGGTTGACGAGGGAAAATGTGAAGAGGGTAGGGGTGGCTGTCGAAGCCTGCAAGAGGTGGTTGTGATGGGTTGGCGAAGATAGGGGAAAGGACGGCGGCGAGGGGGGGTGCTCTGGTGATGACGGTGGTGGTCGAAGAGGGTGAGGAGGAGTGGTGGTCGTGGGTCTTGGGGTTTCGGGATCCAGAGAAGAGGAAGAAGGAAGGTAGGGGATTAATTAGGGTTTGGTTAATTCGGGGATTAAGGTAAAGGTTTAGGAATTGAAGTGGATTTGGCGATTTGGGGTAGTTTTAGAGTTTATCACAAACCCCAAAATTTTATTAGGATTTATCACAAACCCTAATAATTGGATCTCAATTGTATCACACAAAAAGAGAGATGAAGAGCAAAGCTTAACACAATAATTTTTTAATCAAGAACAGCCTAACTTCTCATTAATCTCAAGGCCTATATATAAGCTCAAAACAAATCTTGACACAAATCTCAAAATATTCTAAAATCTCAAAAATATTCTAATGCATAAAAGAAAGATTACATATGCCTATAATTGTCAAAAACAAATATGGTACTGAAATAAAATACTAAATTAAACAGAATTGATGTCCTCATCACCAAGCCTTCTATTCTATTCCTTTGTAAGCATAGCTGAGGCTGAGCTGGAAAGTAATTTACGAAGGTAACTAGAAAGAGTAGGAGGAAGAGAGAATTCTAGGGCCTGTTTGGAAACAAATTTAGCGAATGTAATTCTATTTTGTAAATGTTAGCATACATGTACCTCCACCTTAAAGATAACTTTATGCAAGTGTTTGGCTGCCCATTGTTGAGAAATAAATTAGATAGTAGTATAATTATATTTATCCCAATCGGAGATATCTCAACTCCAAGACGAGTTCAAATTTAGATAACTTAATTTATGTGAGATGACACCACATACTCAAGCTAGCATAACTCAACTCCATCTCCAAACATACTCATAATAATTGTGAAATTTTGTAAGAGCTCAATAACTCAATCAGAGACTTCATCCTCACGTTTTCAAGCTAAAGCACTTTCCTTGCATGGTACACAGTAGAATGTTTATAACGGCCTATGCACTCTAGGCCTTCATCATTATGGCACATGTGTAATGCATGCTATTAGTATTTACACTGTCTGAATTTGGAACTTCTTTATGAATATAATCTACTTCTAGTAAATGTTCATCCCCCAAAGCATAATAAATCCAACTGTTTTGCATGGAAATTGTACAAGGATTAGGGAGTAAAAGCATGTTCACCACTGTTGCTGCTAATTTATGTATGGGAGCAAACAAATAGTGTGAATTCTTTTAATGGAAATAATTAAAGATCTAACCTTTATTTTTCGCCGGTATTGATCGTCGTAAGCTGTTCTTGACTTTGAAATCTGACTGCTGTGGACGGTTGTGATCGCTCCGATTGACTTGAAAAATAGCCTGAAGCACATGGGTTGCCTCGGCGACAGACCATCCGATGCCCAAGTCAGAAAACTCAGAATATATGAAGAGTTTTGTGAGCGAATGATCACCTTGTTTCCGAAGAGGTCGAGGTATTTATAGTCGGGGGGGGGGGGGGGGGCAATTCCAAGATATTGGATTTACTCTACTTCCTGGTGTTGTTAAAAGGTTTGTTATCCTCGCCCATGTAAAAAGACCGAGTTAGGACTCCTGATAAAGAGATAGTTTTTAAACTTTACTTATGCATGGGGAGATATAAGTAGTTACTCTCTAGAGAGACAGAATTTCAACTAACTTCTTTGGATGAACCTGGACTCCAACATGATCCTTCATGTTGGACTGCTTTGGCAGCCCCTCATCGTAGGCCGGGATGAGTTGATGGGCCTGAGAGTGGCCCAACTTACTCTTACATGCCTGCATCTGATGGAATTTACCGTTTTACCCTTGAGAGCTTTAGGATGCGTGCTCGATTTGAGCGGTCCCGATTTGGTTCTATTTTTACCAACATCAACTACACGTGCACACAAACTAGCAAGGAAATAATTTCTTCATTTGATTCTTGTTGATGGTTGTACTATCATAATTGCCTCTATTTTGTTTTAATTTTTGAATCATTAAATTTTTGTGTTTTCTTGGGTTTCATGAACTGTAGGGATTTTCTTTGCGGTCCTGGGGTCAGTGCTATTCTTGCCAGGATTCTATTATACAAGGATTGCATACTATGCTTATAAAGGGTATAAAGGTTTCTCGTTTTCAAACATACCACCTGTGTAAAGAAAACTTATGTTCTTGAATGTACAGATCTTTTTCTCGGTTTCCTTATTTAGTGTAATATGAAAATAATTATACTCTGTAAGCCAGCAGATAAGTATGAGGAAATGTGAGCTTGATTTTACATTCTGGCCCTTTGATTAAATTTCTACAGCGTGAGCTTGATTTTATTTATTATATTGGATGAAATGAAGAACTTAATATAGTTTTTTCTTTCAATAGTAGTTTGGAATTATCACAATGCTTTCTGTTAATTGTAATTCTGGCTATTGCTCATGGTATTTTGCCTATATTTTGAATTATATGCAATGCTCATACTCTATTTTCCCTAATGCTGTATTTTTCTCCTGTCATTGTTTTGGATCTTGCTATTGAATGGTTTTGCAATATGGCAAGAATTTTGGTACTTTAATTTACCAAAACAAGCTTTATAGGAATTATGCACTGGTTTCCCCTTGTCTCTATCACGGTTTTAATTTGATTTTCTGAGCAGTTTGTGAATCTGTAGTCATGGAAAGTATTGTATACTGTTACAGGAGACAAAATTGTAGGGATTTATATTTCATACTCATCATACAATTAGTATTGTCATTGATTTTACCTTTCTCATATTCCAGTGATCTATGATGTACATCAAAATATAATAAAAATGCGTACCATGGTGGTCCTTTCTTTGTGTGGTATCATATATTTGTGAATAATGCGAATAAATTTGTGAAAGGGAGGTTTACATATATTGGCTTGAACTTTTCAAAGCTTTGACATATTATAATGATCACCGGAAAGATTTAGGCAGAGAAAATTTGATCTACTTCTTGTTTTCATTGATGTAAAAGAGGCAGTCTTATGACAGGTTTAAAAGTTACTATGTGGTCACGTGTTAAAGCACAAATAAGTATCCAGGAGTACTAGGTGTATGCTGAAGTAGTAAATAGTGTGGCTGGGATAATAATTGCTGGAAGATAGGGCGATTACCTATCATCATATCCTTACATCAAGAGTTGACACCAAGTCGTAACACTTTGCATATGCTGTTCTTTATTGATTTAATCACTAGTCATATTGAGGATATAGTTTGCAAGATGCATGTTGTAGTTCATCGAATTAGTTTTTCATACTAAAGCTCAAAATATTTTCCAAATTAGAAGATGGAGAGAAATGTTAGAATCTATATGATGTAGGATCAATAAGGAGATAGAAGGTGATATAATTAGTTGTAATTTTGGCATGAGAAGTAATGAGGTTTATTTATATAGGTGATCGAGAACTACCTAGGAGTGACCATTTATGGTCTCTGATAATCATTCATTGTAATGGTGAGATTCAGGATGTTGTCCAGAGACTGAAAGTAGGACAGCGAAATATATCATGATTGCATACCGCCTATGCAAGCTGGAGGCAATTTTTACTAGACAACTGTATGTCCAATCTTGCATTACAGGTTAAATGTCGGGTAAAATGGATTCATCTGTAGACATGAGAGGAACTGAAATGAGAATATAGAGATTGGAATTGGTGGTGAAGAAAAAAAAAAAAGGATAAGGAAAGAAAGAATCCTTAAGAAGTTAGAAATATCTTCGTTTCAAGATGAACAAGAGGAGAGCCAAGTTAGATGGGCTGAACAACTACGAGAGAGATTAAAATATGTGCTACATTTATGACGGACAAGATTGTAGTTAGCTGTGCAATGAGGATAAGTTGTATACATGTTCAAAGTTTTGACTCATAAAGTTAAAGTATACATAAACTGTTAGGTTTTTCTCCTTGTTGCAAGTAAAAGCAAAGTTTTGACTCATAAAGTTAAAGTATACATAAAACTGTCAGGTTTTTCTCCTTGCTGCAAGTAAAAGAGTTCAATGTGTGTTGTGAGGGGAACGATCCAGCTCATTGGGCTGCTAACTGCAGTCGGGTAAGTGGAAGAGATCTGTTTTTTGAGCACGAGCTGCCTTTTGAATTATCATTGATCGTTGCTGATGATCATTTAGACCTTCATGGTTAAGAAAATGTAGCTGGTTTGTATTTGTTAGTATGTTGTTTATATATTTTAAAAAAAAATATATATAAAAGGTTAATTTGATAGGAAGCAGACCCTCAAATTTGGGATGAAGGCTCCATTGATGTTTATTGAAACTATGAATACTTATGAAGCTTTGCTTGATACCTCATTTCTTTTTGTCTTTCTTTTCATATTTTCAAATCATTCTTTTGTTGAGGTATTATTGAATATTTGTGACTGTTTCTCATTGCGATGCATTTTTAATTTACTTGGTGATATGGATTATCCTGATATTATAGGGTTGGCTGGAGAAAGGGTTTGACACATTGCATATTTCAATTGAAATTAAGCTGAACCTTTTGAGGCTCATTTGCTTTTGAATTCATTCTGGCCCTTGGTGTGTCAAGCGTGATGTTAGACCTATTAATGGATTCTTTCTTCACTACAGTATAAGATAAGGAATGAGCGGATATTATTCTTGCCCCATTAGAATAAAGATGTTGAGGTGGACAGGTGCAAAACAGCAAAATCTAAGACAATGAAGAGAGTATACCTAACAAATTAGAGGTAGCTCCGGCTGATGGCGGAGGATGAGTGAGGGGGAATCGGTTATAGATGGTTTGGGCATATATGATTTGACTAATAACAATTACAACGAGGAAGGGTGATATGGTCGGAGTTAGTGGAGCAAATGCCGAAGGTAGATCTAAATGAACTTGGATAGAGGCAATTAAGAAGGCTGTAATAACAATACCTCAAGTAGAAAGCTCGATATATTCCTTTATACTCATTGTCACTGAGTTTCCGATGTATAACAACAGGAGATTACACTTGAACAACATTCTCTGAGAGAATAAAATATATGGTATTAGCCAGAACTCTTCATTCATCTGTTCTTCCGTCATGTTTTCTACATTGGGTTAATACGTAACAATTGTTTTCTGCTTAACGGATCAACTCTATTGCTGTCGTGTACTTTTTTTGGGGTCTTATGGTCGATGTTAATTTAACAGAGTGACTGCACTGGATCCTGAGCCAATCTGAGTTACAACACATTTCTACATCCAGGTTTCTCGCTTAATTACTAAACAAATCTTTATATCATGAAGTCGAGGAATCTCACTAATATTTGAAGATGCGATATTAGAAAGCTAGGGGTTTCACAATGTCTTTAAGGTATTTGAATAGGATGAAGCCGATGGCTGGAGATATTCGGGGAAGATGAAACAGAAGATGCTGGCAGGTACCAAATTTTGTTTTCTTCTTATGAAGCTTCTTAGTTTTCATTGCTTGGTCAAAATGTTTGGTAATAGGAGCATGACATTGTTTGACTGCAGATGAGTTATTTTGTTTATTTCATCATTAAATTTTTTGCGCCTGTAATGTGAAAAGTAATTTTGATCATCAGTAGTTGCTGTTGGTATGGATGGTATTTAGTTGTATATACCTTCTCGCAAAATGCAAGGAGAGGGTAATCCAGGCATGGAGGTAGAATCTGGATTACTCTCTCTCTCTCTCTCTCTCTCTATACTAGTATTATACACGTGCAAAGGGGGGAATGGAAAGGACAAAAAAAAATCTAGTATTATACACGTGCGTTGCATGTGGGGAAAATGGGGAGGGGGAATGAAAAGGACAAAAAAAAAACTACCAACACGTGCGTTGCACGTGTTGACAAAATGACACATTTACAAATGACACTAAGCCCTTCTCCCATTATAAAATTATATATATATATATATATATATATATATATATATACGTGTTGACAAAATGACACATTTACAAATGACACTAAGCCCTTCTCCCATTATAAAATTATATATATATATATATATATATATATATATATATATATATTCCCTTTCCATTGTGTGATGGAATTTTATAGTACTTAAGCAACATGTATAAAACATTGATGTCATCCCAAATCATGGTTCTATAGATCCAGATCTTAATCATGTTACTAAAAGTTCTTTAATATAAAATCCTAAATCATGTTTCCATAGATCTTTGCTAAATCCAAGAAGAAGAACATTAAAAGTGGAAGCACTAACCTGAAGCCATTGATGGAGATTGCGCAGAGGGTTTGGATCTTCCTATATGATACGTACTTCTATAAGAGACCGTCTCTCTTTTCACTTCTGTTAAAGGGATGACAAATAGAATCGGAAGATACGTATATATAGGGGACCACAACCCTAACGGATAATTAGTGATTTCCAATTTTGCCCATCACAAAATCAAAAATTTACTTTACGGTTTCTACACGTAATATATAACACTTTATATTATATGCTTTTAACCAATCACTTAATTTTTGTTAAATCACTTTAATTTGGGTTAGACTTTAGAATAGCAATTATACATTGGATATTTAACATGTATATCTGTTGATGCTGATTTCAGGTGTGGGAGCAAACAGATGAATTTGTGAGTTTTTTGACGAAAACAGTAAAACGAACCTGTTGACCTTTACCAACGTGTTGACTTGTTTCTTGCCGCTGCCGCGAATCTGCACAAAGTTCGATATACCGGGATGGATCCCGACGACGAACCCGACGACGCTCTTGTTAGTAATCTCCAAGATTAAGAAAGAGCTTTAGGTAGGAAAAGATTCATTACCTTGTTACAGTGGGGGGAGAGAGGTATTTCTAGTCGCCTTAGAGATCCGTTTCGAGATAAGGACAAATCTCTACTTTCTGGTGTGGATGGATAAGAAGTGGTTAAGACCGCCTCTTAGGGATAATCACGAATCTGAATTCCTTGTTATCCTTTGAAATCGGTTTGTAACGGGTTGGTACTCGTATCCAATAGGACAGATCCGTTTATGAGTTATTGGGCTTTGAAGAAGAGACCCAGTTTTTATTGCAGACCCGTTTGTAGGTGAAATTATCATTTTACCCCTGAGAGCTTTACGATCTGTGCCCGATTTGAACAGTCCCGATTTAATCCTATTTTTTTCCATATCACGAGTCCCCCACTCCTAAAGACTGTTTTACAGCCTTTGGGGAGTAGTTTTACTGTTTCAATGGCGTACTGGACTTTATCAGAGTTCTTAGGTTAGTTTGGGTCTTGCTCGAGGTGTAACGGTGTTTTTCTGAGCTAGCAACATGACCAAAATTATTCTTAGAATTTTTTTGGATTTTTTGTGATTTTGTGGTAAATGGGCCGGGCCTTCGCGCTTTTAAGGGTCTTTTAGTCTTGGTTAATGTGCCCCTCTCTATAAAACTCCACCCCCTTCTCACTTGCTCACTCTCTAGTTTTTTACTCAGGTGATTTTTTTCTCTTACTGGAGCTTCAGGCAAGAATTTTCTCTTTCCGGCGATCTTTTCCGGTGATCATTGTCAAATCAAGGTAATCTCATACTTAGTTTATTTTTAGAGAATGTCTAGCATTCCTTTGAGGCAGGATACCTCCCCTACTCTCGCCGATGAGTCGACCTCGAGCCAAGTTCCTCCGATCGACAAAAGCAAGGCCGTGGTAGGGTCCTCATCGGTTGTAGTGGAGACCGTGGATGAGAGCCAGCGGAGGATGGGGGGGTTCGGCAGACTGCCAGGGGAGCTAACCGGACTTCAGAGGGTTCGGGACCTTCAGGACAAACAGACCGAGCATATTATGAACGGCATGGGGCGGAGCTTCGAGGAGAATGCCGCTAGAGAGACCTCGGAGGTCGACGAGACAATCTCCATACTTAACGAGGCAAATCTGGCATCGATTCGAGAATGTTTTCAGATCCCGAAGGAGTACGACCTGATGTTTCCTGGGCCCGAAGTGAGGGCCAATTCTCCGATGCCGGTGGACATGTGCTTCTGGCCCACCGACGCCTTCATCGCCGGTGTGTGGCTCCCTCTTCATCCCTTCGTCGTCGGAGTGTTGTGATGGTTTCGGATCAGCCCAGTCCAGTACATGCCGAACGTGTGGAGGCTGATCAACGGGTTCATCCTTCACTGGGCGGTGGGGCTCAAGTCGGAGTTGAGGGTGCTGCGGACCGTATACCGGGTTCACCAACAACATAAGTCGGAGTTTAGGTTCTACCTGGCTCCGAGGCATGGTGCCAAGCTTGTCAGCTGCCTTGACTCGATAAAGCATTGGAGGGACAAGTACTTCCTTGTCCTGAGTCGAGAGCCGTGGGTCATCCCGACGACTTGGGTCGAAGAAGTCTCGAGGAGGGTGAAAGAGAGCCCGGTGCTCAACCCCGAAGAAGACGAGATGGTCCGAACGCTCCTCAATCGGTCGAAGTTTGATTGGAGGGATCTGACCGAGGAGGTGCTCTTTAGGGGGGGTCACAGACATATAAACCCTAGTATGCGATTTATTTTTAGCTTCGTGCTCCCCTTCCTCTTAAGTTTAGCTTTACCTGTGCTTAACTCCTTTTTTTTTGTTGCAGAAGCTATGGACTTCGACGACATGTTAGCGCAGCATGGGGTTTTGGGCAGCAAGACCCCGAGGAAGAGGAAGAGGAAGAGGAAGAGGGTGGTCTCCAAGGTATCCTCACCGAGGGTGAAGACTGTCGCCGCTGCTGTGGAGCAGGCAGCGGTGCAGGCCGCGGTTGTTCAATGGCTGCCGACCCCCGCAGCGACGTTAGCTTCGGCTGAGGCTGGGGCCTTTCCTTTAGCCGCGGCCTTGGGTTTGGAGGCCCCGTCATTGACGGCCGAGGCTGAGGTGTTCCTGACCGAGGAGCACAAGAAGATTTTCGTCCGGACTGGCAGGTCCGCAAGCTCGACGGGTTTCTTGGGGACTCATCGTCTACCATGCAAGCCATTCGGCACCTTGCTACGCCGAAGGACAGGGCCGCCATGGATGCTGGTGGAGTTGGTGACAATGCGCTCGAGATCGCATGAGCGGCGGTGTTGGTAAGTCTATTATTGACTTGTGGTTTTCACCTTTTATATAAACTACTCTTTCCAAGTTTTTCATGGTGCTCCGCCTTCCTTTTCGCAAATAACTTGCCACTTCGGTCATCTAATGGAGAAGATGTCCGAACTAGAGAAAGATCTGAAGTAGGAGATCGACCGGGCTCAGGCAGAGAAGGCCCGGATTGCCAAGGATCTCGAGTAGTTGAGAGTTGAAACCGAGGCGAAAGCTGCGAGGTTGGAGTATCTCGAGAGTGTTGTGGCGAAGCTCGAGGCTGACAACGCTCTGCTGCTCCAACAAGAGGAGCTGGCGGCGAAGGACAAGGAGGACGTCGTTGCCACCGCTAGGGTCGCCGTGACTAAGGAGGTCGAGGCCGAAGCGATGGAGAGGACGAAAGGGTACCTCGCCGTCAATATGGCAAAGGCCTATGCTCGCGCAATCATGCAGGTAAAGGAGGTCTACCCGGAGGTAGACTATGCCGGATGGTGCTTGTTCCCCGACCCTGTCCCTGGGTTCGACAACGCCTCCGAGGTGGATGATAAAGATGACGAGGTTGAGGTGGTCGAGGTAGGGGTCGTCGAGGCAGAGGTAGAGGCCGATGCGGAGGCCATGCCCTTGGTGATCGTCGCCGCCACACAATGGTCGGAGCCCTTGGCGACCGTAGATCACGCTAAAGAGGTCCGCCCTTGACCTTGTTGTACTTCATATTTCTGTTTTGAATGTCATGAAATGCCTAATTGCGGACTGGCCACCGCTTCTTGTACTCGTAGAATTTTAATGAAAAGATTTTCTTCTCCGCTCTTTTTTTTTGACAAGTGTTGTGTGGCTTAGAAACTTTTGTGGGTTTGCTTTACTTCCGAGCTGTTTCAGTAGCTTTGTTTAGGTGCAGTGTTGCGATGTTGGTTCTTCGGATTTAAACATTCACGCTCCTTTTTTTTTGTTCGACTTTTACAGATCAACGAGGTGTCTCGTTTCCGGTCTAATCTGGGTGTTGCCAAGTTGGGGCTAGCTCGGTCTCGGGAGATTCTCTATAGAGCCGAGCGGGAGTTGGGCATATGAAGCTGACCTTGGCTCGTCAAGAAATCGAGATGAAGCGCCTTGAGGAGAGGTTTCACGAAGTGCCCCCTAAAGGTGAAGAGACATGTCCCTCGATGGCCGTCAGCCAAGGCCTGAGACTCAAATTCCTTCGTCAATCTTTATTCGACGCAAGGTTTGAGAGAGATGAGTTGAAAAACGTGGTGCTCGAGAAGAGTCTGGAGGCAGTGCACCTTCGGAGGGCTATCTCCGAGGCTTCTTGTGGGGGCAGCTCGAGCCGAATGCCTCGCCTGAAGGTCAAAGTGACGGACGACTCGCTGAAGGAGCGGATCGTGGAGCTAGAGGTGGAGAACCTTCGTCTGCGACGACTTTCTGAGGGGAGTAACTGTAACGCCCCGAATACCAAAATACGGTAATTCATAGCTCAACAGGATCTACACTTCACTTCGTACAACTTTACAAGGAATTTTGAAACTTTTATTACATCAATAACGCAACGGAAAATAAATGAAGTACAACATGATAAATATATAATTTTAACAACTTGAACATGTAACTAATCATCAGCATCAAATTCATCTCTATATCTTCTTGTAAGATCCAAGTTCTGCATATGAAACTGTGGGTACGTCAGTTTCTTACAACCGACGCAATGTTACAGACAGCGATTCTCTCTATGCTGTATTATAACGAAATCTCTTACTTTAACAAATTACAAACTTGAATGCATATAAAAGTGTAAAGAGTGAATACCCTAGATATGTTAGTGTATGACATGACTTAATGCCTAATGTAGGTGTTATACTACAATGACACTAATGCATACTTGTTCGGATTCATGCATCCCATACTACATAGGTTCGAGGGCAAGCACCTACGTATTCCACATTAAAGGGTTTAATCCTTTGCCATGATAACTACCCAGTAATAAAACAAAGTTTAGACATTCCACGAGTACGGATTCCAGTCCCGGAGATCCACCGCCCGACTATATAGAATTCTCGTCGTGCGAACATCCCGCAAGTGTCCCTCTAGCCCCGGTATACACATATACACTGGAGTACGGCCTACTATCCGCCCGACTATTCATAATCCCGAAATCCACCGTCCGATCAATTATAATCTCGGATTTAATTAAGGCTTGCCTCCATCGCAAGCAACCACAGTCCCGGATTTAATTAAGGCTTTGAAGAAGAGACACAGTTCCCATTTCAGACCCGTTTGTAGGTAAAATTATTGTTTTACCCCTGAGAGCTTTAAGATCCGTGCCCGATTTGAACAGTCCTGATTTAATCCTTTTTTGAGCCATATCAATACCCCTAACAAATAAGATAATATCATATATATCCCTCACAAATGTGTATTTTCGTATATATCCCTAACAATTTAAACTTTATTTTATATTTACCGCTATGTTAGATATTACTAAGTTAACCATGATTTTACCCTTACGAAATACATAGAAATCAAATTAAAAGATCAAATTAGACAATCAAATGAGAAAAGATTTAACAGTTTTAAGGAAAATAAATGAAGAATATTATAATCTATCATAAAAAAATAAGATTGATGGCAAGCTTGGAGAAGTAACATGAGGAAAAATATATAGTTCTCAAAGATGCATTATTAGTTTATCCATCTCTTAAAGAAAAATGAAGAAATTATTAGAAGAGTTAATAAGTCTCGGTTGGATTAACAATTACCCGGATTTACAAGGATGAAGAAGATAAAGTTTGAATGGTAGAGAATAGAATATTTTAGTCATTTTTCATCAAGTCCATTAAAAAAAACTGAAAATTCTCGATCGTTTTGAGGTTTTTTTAACTAGAGGGGTAATTAAGAGAAGTGATATATATCATTGGGGACAAATATGAAAATACATATTTGTGGGGGGCATACATGATATTCAAGTATTTGATAGGGACATATATGTTAAAAATCCTTATACATTTAGTCACATATATGAGCCCACATAGATTATTTTTCAACAATCTCCCACTTGGGCCACATATGTTACACTTTATAAATGTACATACTTTATGAGCTCAAAACTTTGCTATCATAACCAAAATCATATCCAAACAATCTCGTCCATTAATCATTTGAAAATATAGAATCAAAGCAATTTTCGTTACATTTATCGTAACTAAATTCATCAATAGTCACATATATCAACATAATCAAATGACATAGATCAAGTGTGAATGTGTAGCATGGAAATTTCATACAATGTGATCTATATACATGCATATTTCCAACTGGTCCTCTTTAAACTTAGGTCAGAATCAAAACATGACAAAAGAGTGAGAAAACTGAATACTTTATTTCTGATAAGAAAATAACCAAATGTATAAATGTCTTAGAAAAACATAAAGCAAATAAATTACAAACTCCCACTAAATCATGATATCCTCAAATAATACAACACCCATATGAGCAGTGTGCTCATGAAAGACATTGGGTGGTAATCCCTTTGTGAGCAGATCCGCTATCATGGAGTTTGTCCCAATGTGCTCTATGGATATTTGTCCACTCTGCACTATTTCTTTCACAACTAGGAACTTTATGTCAATATGCTTCGACTTTGTTGAGCTCCTGTTGTTGTTGGAATACATCACTGCTGACTTATTGTCACAAAATAACTTGAGTGGTCTTTCTACATTCTCTAAAATGCGCAGTCCAGTGACAAAGTTCCGCAACCATATTCCATAATTCGATGCCTCATAGCATGCTACATACTCTGCTGCCATAGTGGAAGAAGCTACAAGTGTCTGTTTGACACTTTTCTAGGATATAGCTTCTCCAGCTAACAGGTAAATATAGCCAGATGTAGACTTTTTACTATCTTGGCACCCAGCGAAATCAGAATCAGAATATCCTATGACCTCCAAATGATCTGATTTCCTATATGTGAGCATGTAATCTTTTGTTCTCTGAAGATACCTCATAACCCTCTTGGCTGCTATCCAATGGTCCATACCAGGTTTGCTTAAATACCTGCCTAACATCCCAATAATGCACGCAATATCCGGATGCGTACATACTTGAGCATACATTAGACTCCCAACAGCTGATGCATAGGGGATCTTTTACATTTCCTGAATTTCAAGGTTACTTTTAGGGCACTGACTAAGACTAAATTTGTCTCCTTTAGTAACAGATGTATCTCCTGGTCTACAATCTTGCATGTCAGACCTTTTGAGTACTTTATCGATCTATCCCTTTTGTGATAATCCAAGAATACCTCGAGAACAATCTTGGTGTATCTGAATTCCTAATACAAAAGAGGCATCCACAAGATCTTTCATCTCAAAATGCTTGGACAGAAACCTTTTGATTTCGTGCAACAAGTCTATATCATTAGTGGCAAGCAATATGTCATCGACATACAGAACTAGAGATATATGCTTGCTCCCACTGAACTTATGATACACACAATCATCAACAATATTCATCTCAAAACCGAATGAGATAATTACTTGATGAAACTTGTGGTACCATAGACAAGAAGCCTGCTTGAGTCCATAGATGGATTTCGTCAATTTGCAAACTATATTTTTTGGGTCTTCCGACACAGTTTTCTGGTTGCACCATATAAATTATCTTGTTAAATGTTGCCATTCAGAAATGCCGTCTTGACATCCATCTTATGTAGCTCAAGGTCAAGATGAGCAACAAGTGCCATAATTGTCCTGAACGAGTCTTTCAATGAAACTGAAGAGAAAGTCTCTGTAAAGTCTATGCCTTCTTTCTGAGTATAATGTTTAGCTACAAGGCGTGCCTTATACCTCTCCACATTACCATTTGCATCCCTCTTGGTTTTAAATATCTATTTACAACCAATTGGTTTTGCACCTTTTGGTAATGGGACAAGTCTTCAAATTTTATTGTCTTGCATGGACTTATACTCCTCATTCATGACACTCATCAACTTTTGAGAGTTATAACTTTTCATGGCCTGATGAAATGTGATTGGATCATTTTCCATCATTCCATTGTCATCCTCATGTTCTTGGAGAAATACAATATAATCATCCGGAATAGCATTTATCCTTTCTGTCGTAGATCTCCTTAATGGCACTGGTTCTTGAGGTTGTTGAGTTTGTTCTTCTGGGACAATTCCCTCATTTTCAATAGAGGTTTGTAAAAACATTATCTTGTTGAGGTTCCGGATTCACTTCTTGATCAATAATAGGTGTGAAAACCTGAATATTGTCAAAAGTGATAGTAGTAATTGGGTTTTTAATTGAATCCAATTCTTCCTCAAAAGTAATGTCCCTAACCTTATTTCTCCCCCCAAACTCAACTTCCTCAAAAAATGTTGCAGTTCCTGCCTCAAAAATATTCCTAAGTGTGGGATCATAAAGCTTATAGCCCCTAGATTGCTTAGAATAACTATTAAAGTAGCTGCTCACTGTTTTGGAGTACAATTTCTTTTTATGTGGCCTGTAAGGCCTTGCCTCAGCTGGATATCCCCAAATGTGAAAGTACTTTAGACTAGGCTTTTGACCTATCCAAAGTTGATAAGATATTTTTGCAGCTGTTTTAGTTGGTACTCTATTGAGAATGTAAGCTGCTGTCTTTAATGCTTCTCCCTAGAGGGACTCAGGTAAGGTGAAATGAGCAATCATACTCCTTACCATATCCTTAAAAGTCCTATTTTGTCTTTCAGCAACATCATTCATGCTAGGTGATCCCGACATGGTGTAATGTGGGACAATACCGCATTCCTCTAGGAATTTAGCAAACGGTCATGGACATTGTTCACCTGAGCCATCATATCTACCGTAGTACTACCACCACGATCAGATCTGACATTTTTAATCCTTTTGTTAAGTTGATTCTCAACTTCAGCTTTATAAGCTTTGAACACATCCAGAGACTGTGATTTTTCATGAATGAGATATAGGTATCCATAACGTGAGTAATTGTCTATAAATGATATAAAATATTGTTGACCATTCCAAGATGCCGTAAGGAATGACCCACAAATATCTGTATGAATCAATTCAAGACGCCTGAAGATCTATGGCACCTAATCTCTTAGTTTTGGTCTGTTTTCCCTTTATGTAGTCTACACAGGCATCAAAGTCTGTGAAGTCCAGAGATTCTAAAATGCCATCAGACACAAGACGCTCAACTCTACCTTTTGAGATATGACCTAAGCGCTTATGCCATAATGACGCCGAGTTTTCTTTATTCAATTTACGTTTAGTACCACGTGATTCCATGTGCAAGGTTTCATTATAGGATGCAATTGTTTCGAGCAAATAAAGGTTGTCATAAGCATTCAAATAACCAGTTCCAACAATATTCAAATTTAAAGACAAACTAAACTGATTGTTTCCAAATAAACAACAATAACCAAAATTTTCCATCAAAGAAACATAAATCAAATTTCGTCTAAAAGATGGTATAACAAAAGTGTCTTTCAAATCCAAATAAAAATCAGTTCTTAAGGACAACCTAAAATGCCCAACTGCTTCCACTTCTACCAATTTTCCATTGCCCACGAAGATGTGTCTTTCACCATCATTTGGCTTTCGGCAGCTCAGGCAACCCTGCATAGAAACACTTATGTGAGTAGTAGTACCAGAATCTATCCACAAAGTGTTTCTAGTAACTGAAGATAAATTAACATCAGAACAGACCAGAGTAAGAAACATACATTTCTTTACACGCCATGCGTGATATTTGGTACATTCCTTCTTCATATGTCCAGGCTTGTTACAAAAGAAACAGCTCTCTGTATCCTTCTGTTGTTTCTTTTGAGCTGGACGCTTAGCTTTTTCATTCTTAGATTTCCTTTTCTTGCCCTTATCCTTAGAGGCATTGGCCAAGTGAACACTTTCAGTCTTATCTTGTTTCAACCTTTCTTCCTCTTGCACACAGTGAGAAATGAGCTCATTTAGAGTCCATTTTTCCTTTTGACAGTTATAACTGATCTAGAATTGATTGAACTGTGCAGGAAGCGATACCAAAACCGTAAGCACAAGCAATTCCTCAGGAATTTGAAGCTTGAGTGCCTTAAGTCTTGAAACAATTTGGTACATCTCCATAATGCACTCCCTTACATTTTCTCGACCCTTATACTTCATAGACATCAAAGAAAATCAGAAGTGTAGTCATTTCAACCTTATCATTTTTGGCAAAATGTTTCTCAATTTGATCGAGGAAATCCTTGGCCTTATTAATCACATCGGATTCTGTGCCCCTAAAGGCTTCTGGAATGCTGTATTTTATAATCATTAGACTCATGCGATTTGAACGATCCCACCTCTTAAAATCCCTTTTATCATCAGGAGTGCTTTCCGCAGTAAGAGGTGGAGGTTGTTCTTCTCTTAATGCATGGCCTAATTCCATACACCCAAGAGTTATAAGTAAAGTCCCTTTCCAATCCTTGAAATTTGTCCCATTAAGCATATAAATAGAATTGATGTTAGCAGTTATTGAGATCGCAGAAGATAAACTAGCTGAACATAGAACAAAACAAACAAAATAAGCTCACATAAAAATCCATATAAAACATTATATTCAAATAATGGTTAATCCCATCTCAAGATACTAGGGACAACAATAATATCAAGTCTTTGGACAGTAACTGTAAGCGGTATTCTTGTTGTAGCAATTAAATATTGACAATAAATCCTGTCAAATAATAAGTCATTCTTTGGACTGACATATTGTTCACATGGAATACCTTATAATTGTCACATATTTATCACCACAGATGTGTATGAAATTCGACAAAATATCAACTTACCTTTGGGTCAGTTAATAAACGCATAAATTACAAACACACAATCATCTTGATATTTTAAATAAATTAATCTACACAAAAGAGGTCACTTTAGTAACATTCTGTTTTAATTAATCTATTCAAAATATTAGATATTCATAAGAAAATCTAAAACCAAAATTTGAATTTGATTGCAGAAAGAATATCTCTTCCTTAACTTTACAATTTTACTTTACTAGTAATCTGCACGTGCGATGCACGTTCTAATTAATTTTTTTAATGTAGTAAATAATAAGACGCAATCTGACATCGAACTTAAGATCTCCCTTTACTCATCACATACTCTTTACAAATTACCCCTAGTGGCACAAACTTTTATTTTATATGAGTGGCACTTTTATAAATAATTATGTCGTAAATAAATTTGAACTTTGAGGGTATTATGGTAACTAACAATGGTTGAGTAAATGAATGGTTAATATAACGTCCACTTAAAAATGAATGATTGAGATTAGATGGTTGAATGAATGTCTACAAATTATAGGTTGTCTACAAATGACAACCCCAACTCCTCCATTATAATATTACTAGTAATCTACATGTGCTTTGCACGTCCTAATAAATATATTTTTTAAAGTAATACTAAGATGTAATCTGGCATTGAACCTGAGACATCTCTTTACTCGTCACATACTCTTTACAAATTATCCTTAGTGACACCAACTTTTATTTTGCATGAGTAACAATTTTGTAAATAATTATGTTGTAAATAAGTTTTAACTTTGAGGATATTATGGTAACTAAGAACAGCTGAGTAAATGAATGGTTAATATAACTCCCACTTAAAAATGAATGGTTGATTAGATGGTTGAATGCATGTCTATAAATTACAGGTTGTCTACAAATGACAACCCCAACTCTCCCATTATAATATTAGAGATTTTACATAGATAATGTCAAGATAATATCAAAGTAATTTTTATTTATCCGAGTATAGGACAAATATCTTTTCAATTTTGATAATCATAATCAGTAATTAGGAATAAACCAAATATTAACATAAAATCTGATATCCCTGATCCGAAATCCAAAATATCCCAGATCTATTAACAAAACAGAATATTAACAAAATATCCAAGATCTATTAACTAAATATCCAAATATTAACAGAATTTTAACAAAATATCCCAAATCTATTAACCGAATATTAACAAACTATCCATATACTCCGCTGTCACTCTCTCCTTCTAAAAGAAACACAGCCCGAAAGCCAGGGGCCCCACTGCCACGTGGACTCACAACAGCAGAGAGCACAAAGCTCCTCTCTCCTGTGCCTGGGCCCCACTGCCCACGTCAGCAACGTGCTGACACTGCCATGCAGCAGCAACATCTGCTGCTTCTCTTGAGTATCGGGCCCCACCACCAACACAATTTCCAAACAACCCCCTTATAGAAATCTCCTATAGGGCACCTTTCTATTAATCAACAGTATCTTAGAAAACTATATCAAAATTCCAAACCACGATTATATAGTACTTACGATTTTGTTTTTGTTTTTTTTTGAATATGAATTTTATAGTATTTGTCTTCCAAACGTAAACCCTAAATTTCTTAAACAGAAATTCTTAAACAAAATACCATAAAATACCATAAAAGGAAGATCAAAAGAAACCCTAACTTTTTTAGAGCTACCTAGGCTTGACTGAAGCTTAGAAGAGTGAAAATCTTTGTGTTGGGTTTTATATCTTGCATACTTATTTGGTGTGAAGAGAAGATGGTGAAACAAGTAGAGAGTTCAAAGCGAAGGATAAGGAGAAACAGTCAGCAGCAGTACTAGCCAATAGAGAAAGGGACGGTCGACTGTGCGGTCGACCAGCACCTTGTTGGGACGATGGTGGTTGACCCTAAGTTTGGTGTGCACAAAACGTGTCACGTACTACTAATATTTTCAGTTTTGATTTGCTAGAAAAACAATAAAAGGAAAATTAATAAAAGATTCAAAAGATTAAAAAACAAGCAAAAGAAGGAAAGTAATAAAGAAGGATTACAAAATCAGGCAAAAGAAGACGTTATTCAAAAAGAGCACATGTTGATTAGAGCCCAAGAAAACAGCAAGATCAGCTTCTGTATTTCCATATATGTGAGAATTTTATATGTAATTGATTGATTTTTGATTCATTAGTTTAAGGTAAGAATATAAAGTGGTTTCGTCACAATCAGCACGCTGGCAGTCGACCGCATCACATTGTCGGTCGACTGCACCATTGTCGACCGCTCATCACTGTTAAAATGATGAGACAGTCGACCATTCATTTTTCGACTTTCGATTAAAAGATGAACGGTCGATTGTCCCTTTTTGGGGTCGACCTACCTCGTGCTGATTACTCGTTTGGAATGTATCATTTTTATTTTTGAGAGATACACTTTTTTGTCTATATATTTGGATGAATCCACTGCATATTCCTCACCTATTCCACTGAGAAAAACCTTCCGAACTAATCAATTCAACAATCAATCCGAGTGTGCTATACTTACTTGTTTTCTTCAGGCAAGATCATTGAAGATCTTGAGTTTTTCTTTTATTCCACTTTGGTGAGATTGACGAGGCTTATCTTAGAAGTCCTATGGTTGTAATAGGTCTCTCGGCCTGAATCCGAGAATCACTGTACAAGGGTTTGAGTATAGTGAAACGCTTATGGCGGAGAATTGCTAAAAATAGGTGGTGTAGACGTAAACCTGGAGGTCGAGCCACGTTATATCGATGTATCACTTGTGCTTGCTGTGTTTGCTTTCTCTATCTCTTCTCTTTTACTTTACGCAATTTTATTTAATTTTTAATTTTTGCACAATCACCTTATTCACCCCCTAGGGTGATTTACAGTGGTATCAGAGCGAGGTGCTTACTAAGAGCTTAAAAGCTTAAACAAAAGGTCCAATGGCCGAAATCCCTCATCCCAAAAACTTGTATTCATCGGAGCCATTCATCTCCAATGGGACAAGTCTAACACGTTCACCATATTTTGATGAAAAATACTATGATGTTTGGAAAATTCGTATGTCTCATTTCTTGGAGATGCTTGGAGAAGAAGTATGGAACATTTGCATAAACAAAATAGATATCTCTGTCAGCAATGGAAAGAGGGCTTTCACAAAAGCCGGACTAGCCCTAAAAACAGCAAACTCCAAAGCTATTACAGCTCTTTATGCAGGCTTAAACAATGAAGAATAGATGTGATGTGGGCAAAATTGCAAGACGACGTACGAAATTTGGAACAATATGCTAAAATGGCTGAGGGAACTGCGTCTGAGGTAAAAGCAAAAGTTAATTTATGCTTTTATAAGTTTGATGTTTTTCGTATGTTGCCTGGAGAGAACGTAGATCAAATGCTTGCCCGTTTCGACATTATCGCACACGAGCTTGAGAGCTTAGGTAAGGGGTTGGATGATGACCGAAAGGTCGGAAAACTCATAAGCTGTCTCACGCCGGAATGAGATGTAAAAGTTGCCGCAATAAGGGAGACTCTTGAGGAAAAGGGGTTCAACTATTACACCTTCCAAGGGAACTAAAGACATATGAGATGGAGATGACCGAAACCAAGAGATACAGGCAGAACATCAGGATCGAACCTAAAGCAGAAGAAAAGACCATCGCATTGAAAGCAGAAAAATCTCAACCATAAAAAACAGAGTCAGATCGGGAAGAGTCAGATGAAGACATAGCATTATTGACCAAGCAATTTCGTAAGTATCTTAAACATAAAAAATATGGCAAATATCAAGGATAAAGAGAGAAGGACAAAGCGGATACATGCTACAAATGTAAGAAGCCTAGACACATTCGCGCAAACTGTCTGTTCTCATAGGACGGAACAAGGACTACTACCACTCCAATCCAGGATTGAGAAAGAATGCGTTGAAGGCAACGTGGCTAGACCCATATTCTAGTGAGGAAGAGCAATATCACAACAATGTTGGATTCATGCCCCTTGGGAATGGTGAGGTGCAATCATTATCTCAAGAAGAGGTAATCGAAGAACCCACTTACGATGATTTAGTAGACATGTGTAATGGATTAAAAGATTATGCTAAGAAATTGAGTCGTGAATAAAGAAAATATAAACAAATTTCAAATGAATCACATGATTCTTGCATCGCTAAAAATTAAAAATAGAAAAATAAAAATTCTTTGATTATGGAAAAATTCAAGTCATTTAGAAAAGACCATGATGTGTTGATAGAGAAAAATGAGTATTTAAAACAACAAATTCAAGAATCCTTAGCAACACATGATGAAAACCTAAGAGAAATTCATAAGAAATCTATTTATATTGCTAAACTCACTGAAGATTTAAATGAATGCAAAAGAAAATTTGATGAGGTAGTGGAAGGTTGTAAAAAAGCTCTTGAACAAAATAGAATACTTGATGCTACCCTAGACACTCTTCGTTGGAACACAAAAGACGATGAAATGAATAGAAAAAGACTTTTTAAAAGAGTAATTGAGCTCGAGAAAATTGTTGAAAAATATGAAGGGCTCGGTTATCTTATTACAAAGAATTCAAGATCTTATCATGATAATCGAGGATTTGGTTATGATGAGCCAATATACCATAAAAAATCTAGGCCATCATGTCATACACATATGCATAGTTACCAACATAATCACAAATCAACACAAAACTATGCAAGTGTGCATGATACAAGGCATAATCGTATCACATGTCACTACTGCTATAAATTAGGAATTATTTGTTACAACTGTGCATTAAAAAGAAATACTAATTTTGTTTGGGTAAGAAAAAATACAAATACAGGAACAAAGCCCACTTGGACATCAACAAACTTTCATGTAGGTGCATCGACCCCCTCAACTTAAAAGATCGTAGGCACCTTGATGGAAGATGCTCGATAGTCACAACGAGCTACAATAACAAAATCTGCATCTCTATCAAGGGAAAAAGATAAGGAAATCAGTTCTTCAGATAAGTGCAACACTGGATAAAATCTAAATTAGCTTTGATTTATTTTCATCTTATAAGATGACTTATCTACAAGTAAAACATCCAAAACATTAGTTATCTATTTAAGAAATGCATGTACTGTGTGAATTTTATCTACAACATATAATAACCTTCCCTGATATGCTATAACCTGATCTAAGATCAATTTTTTGAAAAGGGTAATACTGTTGATTCGAAGAATTTTTTTTATTAAACTAAAATGACATTTTATTTTCTGTCGACTGCATGTTTCTCTTGAGTGGTTCGGTCGACCGTGTTATACTTAGGAAATTCCTCTCTCATTTATTTGGTCAGTCGAAAGTGGATCGGTCGACCGTCCTCCTCTTTGCCAAACTTATTCAATCAAATCTTTTCTTTCTCTGTGTTGCGGTCGACCGTCTCTTTGAACCGATCGACCGATTTGGTCGGTTGCACAGACTTCCTTCCCTCTATGACATTCGGGATCCACACATCCAGTATAAATACCTTTCCATCTTCTCTCCCAGCCTCCACGAAAAACCCTAGCCTCCCTCTTCCAAAACTCATCAAATAGACTTCAAATTTCCTGCACTTTTCTCTTAGGTTTTTGGGTGTTATCTTCTTCCTTGCTCCATGGCTTCCCACGGTTCTTCCTCTTCTCACAGATCTAAGGGTAAGAAAGCTATTTCCTCTAAATCTGTTACTAGAGAAGAAATTACATTTAGAAATTCAAATTGTGCCGATCTCTATTTTTTTGTGCTTTCGTCTGCTTCGGTTGTTGCCAACCGTGAAATAAATCTGCCATCCTTAGGTGGGAAATTCTCTGTTATGGTTAGGATTCTTCGATATTTTGAGTGAAAGAATTATCTTGCTATACCTAGCACCAACTCCGAGTCATTGACTCGTCAATTTTATGCAAATCTTAAAAGTTTTCAAGACAATGATCTCACCCTTTCTTCTATTATTCTTGGGAAAAGGGTCAAAATTACTCTTGAATATTTTCGTAGGAGATATGAATTTTCCGAAGGAGAATTCGATGCTTATTATCTTGATTTCAATACACTTGACTACAAATCGGGTCATGAAAAAAATACTGTTAAATTCATGATTGTTCAACATGAATTTTCTCATATCCCTCGTCCCGCTCCTACAAATTTTACCGATTCTGCTCATGTTTTGAACAAGATCGTTAATGCAAATATCTGGCCGAAAAAAAATGATAAGTCTGAAATCCGGGTAGATCAATAGTTCATAATTTTTCTCATTCTTGACGAATATAAATTTGATCTAGCCACATTCATCATTCGCACTATGAATTATGCAACTTCTCGAAATTGTGACCTTCCCTACAGCTCTCTCATTTACAATCTAGCTATTGATTCACGCATTGATGTTAGGAACTTTCTCCTTAGCAAAAATCCTATGCCAATCATTCCTCAACAAATGGGTATTGACGTTCCGTTTACCCAACGAGCTCACCGCCGTCAAGCCCAACATAACCAAGCCGAACAAGCTCAACAAGCACCTTCCTCTTCTCGATGCGAAAAAGCTACCTCCTTCTCCTCCTCATCCTTGTTCGTGTCTCATGAGCAATTTGCCGCCCATCAAATGCAAGTATATGGTTACTATGTCAACACTATTGAATACTTGCAAGGCAAAGATGATTGAAAACTTCTTCGCCCTTCTAATGATGAGGAGAACGATGATGAAGACAATGAAGATGAAGATGATGATGGTGACAATGATGATGAGGAATAGGTTGTAATACATCTTGGATGATTGTAACATGAACGAGTGCTCTCTTGTATGGATCTTCTTGCTATGTAACCACATCTATCTAGAATCATGTCCATGCTTGCTATGATTCTCATGTCAAATTTATCTCGCATTTGTCTTGTTTTGTGCTGCTGATTTTGATCGTTTTGCTCTATCAGTATTTCGGTCGACCGTTCGGTTGACCGGTTCCTTCACTGTTTGTTCAATTGGATTTTAAAATTCTTTGCGGTCGACTGGTCTCGCCTCTGTGGAGTTTTGATATTCTGGCTTTTTTCCTTCTTACTTTTGGTGTGTTCCAAAAAGGGGAGAAGTCTTAGAAGTCTTCTAGGTTTCTAAGGCTTTCTAATGCACTTTGAAATTCTACGGTTTCCAATTACTTGAAATTTATTTTAAT
Organism: Hemerocallis citrina; assembly: GCA_017893485.1. Taxonomy (NCBI): domain Eukaryota; kingdom Viridiplantae; phylum Streptophyta; class Magnoliopsida; order Asparagales; family Asphodelaceae; genus Hemerocallis; species Hemerocallis citrina. The sequence continues at coordinate 176,216,564 of CM030367.1, forward strand.
TTTTTTTTGAATCTTTTGTTCTATATTTCTCATTTGTATTGGAAAAATCTCAAATCTATGATACCATGACTAGCTCTCACTATATATCAAAAAATTTCGCGATCAACGGTATCATGTAAGTAGATTTTCCTTCTGTTTTTCAAAAATGTAATATTTTCCAAAATTGCTTATTCCTTCTGTTTTTCAAAATTGTAATATTTCCCAAAATTGCTTATTCCTTCTGTTTTTCAAAATTGTAATATTTCCCAAAATTGCTTATTCTCATGCATGCTCTTCATTCACATTATGATCATTACATATGTGCTATATCATGTACACTCATTTATTTAAATTTTCCATGCTTAAATTTTTTATGCATGAATTTAGGGGGAGTACTAGATTTAGGGGAGTAATTAAATCTCTCCTAATACATCTTTCTTTACAATTTTATATTCTAAGATATGTTTTGTGCACACCAACAGGGGGAGATTGTTGACCCTAAGTTTAATGTACACAAAACGTGTCACGTATTACTAATATTTTCAGTTTAGATTTGCAGGAAAAAAACAATAAAAGGAAAATTAATAAAAGATTCAATAGATTCAAAAAACAAGCAAAAGAAGAAAAGTTAGAAAGAAGGATTACAAAATCAAGCAAAAGAAGACGTTATTCAAAAAGAGCACATGTTGATTAGAGCCCAAGAAAGCCAGCAAGATCAACTTCTGTATTTCCATATATGTGAGAATTTTATATGTAATTGATTGATTTTTGATTTATTAGTTTAAGGTAAGAATATAAAATGGATTCATCATAATCAGCACGATGGCAGTCGACCGCATCACATTGTCGGTCGACCGCACCACAGTCAACCGCTCGTCACTGTTAAAATGATGAGACAATCGATCATTCATCTTTCGACTTTCGGTTAAAAGATGAACGGTCGAATTTTCCTTTTTGCGGTCGATCGTACCTCGTGTTGATTACTCGTTTGGAATGTATTGTTTCTATTTTTGAGAGATACATTTCCCCGTCTATATATTTGGATGAACCCACTGCATATTCCTCACCTATTCCACTGAGAAAAATCTTCTGAACTAATCAATTCAACGATCAATCCGAGTGTGCTATACTTTCTTGTTTTCTTCAGTCAAGATCATTGAAGATCTTGAGTTTTTCTTTTATTCCACTTTGGTGAGATTGACGGGGCTTATCTTAGAAATCCTGTGGGTGTACTAGATCTCTCGGCCTGAATCCGAGAATCACTGTAAAAGGGTTTGAGTATAGTGAAACGCTTGTGGCGGAGAATTGCTACAAGTAGGTGGTGTGTACGTAGACCTGAGGGTCGAACCACGTTGTATCGCTGTGTCACTTGTGCTTGCTGTGTTTATTTTCTCTATCTCTTCTCTTTTAGTTTACGCAATTTTATTTAATTTTTAATTTCCGCACAATCACCCTATTCACACCCCCTAAGGTGATTTACAGTGGTCTAGGAGTTGCGGTCGACCGCAACTATGTGCGGTCGACCGTCTGCGGCGCGGATGGATTTTTCGAGTGCGAGTTTGTTGATTCGATTGAAGCCCACTTCGTATTCTGATTAGATCGTACAACTCTAATTGTATGTTTATCTCTTCAATATACATCGGATGGCTATTGTATCAATATATCTAAACTAGGGTTCCTCTAAATCTATAAGTATAATGTAAGCGGCTCTTAGAACGATATGATTCTATTGAATGCCGAATAGAAGAAGATAGTACTTCATATGAGAGGGTGAGAGAGTTTCTCCATTATAAGCAGCAACCAAGTTTCAGTTAGGTTTGAAAGAGAGTCGTGCTGAGAATTGTAATATTCTTGTATCTTCTCTAGTTAAAATAATATCTCGGTTCCTCTCCAACCGGATTAAGGCGAAAGTCCCAACCGGGATAATTCTTGTGTTCGTTATGTAATTGGTGCGATCTAATTTTGCTTGGTGGTTTGTGTTGATTGTGTCAAATACTCAACAAAATCCTCAGTTTTCCTAACACTTTGAGCATTTATTACTGCTATCGCACTTCTAGCTGAATGTGCTGAATGTTTTAAGAGGTTCACGAAGTATTATGACATGATTACTACAACGTTTTACGATTGCAGTTTCATTGTCAAGGAAACAGAACTCTAATTATTAATACTTTCGGTAATGGTCAGATTTCTCCACTGAGATTTTTTCAGTTGGCATGTACACCATCGCATTATCTTAGGCGAAACAAAAGGGAATGGCTAATGCAGGAATTTCAAACCTTGCCGACTTTTAAAAAACTTTTGAGACTAATCATGTATCGGATTTGCTAAACATTATTTCCTGGTCAATGTTAGTGAAATATTGTGCGTTCTTCCTCAATAATCATGTTGGATTCGTTTGTCTAATTAGCATTTTACCAAAGGATGAAAATGTTCTGCTCCTTTTCTGTAGAAAAGGGGAGAGCTGGGATCAGTTTGAATTTCACGTGTGCGTGGCATTTAGAACCTGTGGGGAATTTATTTATGTTTGCCTGTGACATTTAGTTTTTTAAAAAATAAAATAAAATAAATTAAGGTGACCGCGTCACCGTTTCATTAATAAAGAATTAACGAAACAAAGTACAACACATAATTTACATTTAACTGTTCCCAAAAAAGAACAACGGAAAACCATTACTTAGCTAAATCTACAACATTAACTTGTCCCTCCACAAGCAAAACTTGTAGACGAAGACATATACAACATGTTCTCCCAACCATCACATGTCGCGTATCATAAGTTCCTATCGATCAATTAGATGACGACTCATCAAACACCAATGATAGTGTCGACTTGCCATTTCACCTTCTAGCGACGACTTACCCGAACACCACTCTAGCGACGACTTTCCGAATCCTATGCGGTGGCACATTGTTAGGTACAACACAGCGGAAACGACTTGTCAAATCACTATTATGATAACGACTTGCACATTATTCACCGCCGCAGTGACAGTTTTTCTGTTCGCGACATCGAAGTTGACTAGCCTAAACACTATCTTTGTGATGGTTTGGTCGTCACCAGACCTGTAGCGGCTCACACCTCTCACCACAGCAATAATTTGCTCAAACTCCCAAACTAGCGATGACTCGCGCATCAACTGTACCGGCAACGACTTGCACATCTAACACAATAGTCACAGCTAGTACATTCACCACCATATCGATGAATCGTTCATCAACCCTGTGACATTTAGTTCTGTGGCCCTTTTTGGTATTTGGGTTAGGGCCCAAAGACAGGAAGAAACAGTGCAGCAATGAAATAAAGAGAGTGGGGGGCAAGAGGGATAATGCCTTGAGTTACAACCAAGATCACATACATCTCACATGTGCAGGCTTTAAATAGAGGTACGTTGTTAAAAACATCTTTTTGGTTGGTGATCCCTATGCCGATTCATTTCCTTTTTTTTGTTGCCTTCCTTACCCACTCTATTATTACTAGCTAGGGCCCTCCCGTCTCTTCAATTCTTTGCTCTATGTCTAACGTCTTTCAGTTTTAGTAATTTTCTCTAATTCTATGAGCATCCACACAACTTATTAACAGGCTCTACATAGACATAAAATCACATTAACTTGAAATATCATTACTTGATTCTATACATCACTTCAAAGTCAAGACTCAGCGATATTCAATTTTAGTCGTAAATTTTGCATTGCGTAATGTTTTTCCTATCCAGTCTTATATATATATGATTCATTTATCTAAAAAAATATTGAGTTACTGACTTAGGACCCTAGAAATGGGGCATGCATCTGAAGCCAACCTCTTCCAAACTTAATGTGTGGAAAGGGCGTCAGAAAGTGTTTCTATTGATATACTTATACATGCAATTAATATATACACGTACACATATAATTTGTAGTTTAACCTTGCTGGAGAGGAGCCCAACTCCCGTCCCGTTCCGTCCCATCCCGTCCCGCTGTTGGGAGCCTTTAATCAACATTTGGTTGGTTTGTATGACAGTTAGCCAATAGTGGAGACTAGGTATCTTCTTCTTCAATTTGAGGAGAGGAGAGGAGAGGAGAGGAGATGGGGTACTAAAAAAGCTTCAAAAAGGCCCAAAAAGGAAGCTCCTTTTGCTTAATTGTAATATTATAAGCTACAGTGATGAGAGAGGTGGGTCGTTAAACCAAATTAATTTGTCTAGTCTAGGTACAGCTTACAATCAATCATATGATATGCCAACCATCATAATAATGATATGATCATATGCCGCCAACTCCTTTTGAAATAAATAAATAAATATCATACTAAATCTTAAGCTTTAAATCTGAGATCTACAAATTTGAATGATATAACCTTCTTATAGTCTCAGATCCCCATTCTAAATCTACCTTTTTAGGTCACTTGTTAATTAAGGAAGTTAATTAATTAATTGGATTGGTTAAGTGAATGTATTTAGCAAAATGCTAGACGTACATGAGTTTTTACTCCAAACATATATTATAAATGCATTAGGGTCCACTTCTTACTAAAAGACCAGACATTTATAATGTATATTTGAAGTAAAAACTCATGTATGTGTAGCCATCCTCATGTATTTATGGATGTTAATTTTCCATTAGTTGGATAATTGCTGGCTGACAGGAAGACAAAGTTAATTTTCCCTCTTTCCTTCTCTGGATAAAATTTATGACCAATTTAATTAACATTTCCATCCACAAAAAAAGAAATTAAATAATAAAATAAATAACAGAAGTTATGAGATTAAACTTATCGATTTCTTGATTTTTTGTAAGGGTAATGCTACACCTACTATCATATCTACTACTTTTCTATTTACTATCTTAGGTGGTACACTATTAGTGAAGGTTATTGTAGAGTAGGTGGTAGAAACATCCAATAGTAATGTGTCACCTAAGGTAGTAACGAGAAAAGTAGTAGATTTGATTATAGGTGTAGCATTACCCTTTTTCAATGAATTTATTTCATGTAGAATAGAAAAAATTGTTACTCGGTGACTACTCACTCTATTTGAAGCTGCAAAAGGATAAGTAACGAGAATATGATGAATTTTTACGCTACTATACTTTGCATACAAATCCAATACAACAAGAAATGGTAGCTTTGCAGATAGGTCCACTTACAGACTCCTCTCAGACTAGTTATGGTAAAGATGAGGATCTTTGAATCCAACGATTTTTATATGCATTTAAGCATTTGATTTTGGTGAAAAAGTAACAGGAGGTGCATTTAGATCTCCTCGATCGATAGATCGGAGAGATTTGCATCATGCATAATGTCTTTGAATTGAGCGATCATAGAATTAATATAAAAAAGAACCATCTCATAGGAATTACACTGCCAAAGTAGGTATAATTTTCTCTCTTTTTATCTTCAAAATGAAATTTAACAAAATGCGAATGATGTAAACAAATCTGGACAATTGGGATATTACAGAATTAATCCATCCACATGGAAGCCAGCACCCAGAACTAGAAGCATCAGCATCAATAATTGAATTATTTCCATATCCAAACACAAAATGAACCCGAAACCTAAAACTTCAATCATTCATTCTATTATTTCCAATAATTATTATTTTGTTTTCAAAAAAAAAATCTTGTACATTGGCCGTAGATCAAACACACAAAAGAAAGGAAAGAAAAAAAAGAAGAAGAAAAAAAAGAAAACCCAGAGATGATCACATGAAATCATTGAATACATGATATTGTATTACCCAGCTAGAATTCTCTTACACATTGGCCTGGTTGGCTGCAGTGGCACGAAAACCGATGCGAGATCGCGCGGGACAGGGAAGAACCCTTCCGGTGGAGGGCCGACCTTCCTCTTTAGGGACGGCCGTGGCTTCCTCGGCGCGGGAGGGCAGACTAGTGTGGGCCCCACTCTGCATTCTTCAGACTTTGGAGTTGTAGTAGGAGTAGTAGGACAGTTCTGCCCACTACAAGTGTCCTTGTTCTCTTCTTGAGTTCTCGCTGTTTTGATTGGCTGGAGTGGTGGTAGAGGCTGAGATTCGAGGACGTATTCGAGGCCCATTATAGCATGAGACTCAATTGTGTGTTGTAGTGGTAGCAGTAGGGAGAATTATTGTGTGTGTATATATTGAAGGGGATTGTGATTGAGATGAGTTAATTAAGAGTTTGAGGAGAGAGGGTTGGAAGAGATGGAGGTGATTATGAGAGGTAGGAGGGAGAATTATGGAGGGGGTGAGAATGAGTTAAATAGTGGAAAGAGGGAAGGAAGTGAGCAAGTGTGATCAAATGATTGTGAGGAGAGAGAGAGAGAGAGAGAGAGAGAGAGAGAGAGAGATAATGAAGGAAAATGGAAGTTAATAATAAGGCAGACTTTATTAAGAAAGAAGAAGATGGCTTAGAGAAGAAGGGAGAGAGGGACATAAAGAATCCTCGGGTCAAGTGTGTCTATAGGTCATGTGATACGAACCGCCACGCATCTTAAAGCATGCATCCGAGACCGAAGAAAATGCTTTGAGATGTTCGTTAGCCTCATCCTCGCGGTTTACATGAACACTCCTAGGAAAGAAAAATCGCAAAGTGTGTTTTGTATTACTACATCGATCGTCTTTTATAAGAAATCTTATGAAGGAGAGGATCATATAGTATCTTGCCTTCTTTATTTATAGAGAAAATGGTAAAATAATTAAGGATAATGAGAGATAAGGGAGGCTAAGTAATGAAGGTTATTAGCTGGTGAATGTTTGTAAATAGATTAGTAATGTTATATTTGGGTCTCATTAACTCCCCTTCCTTGTTGACCCGGTGGAATGCACTATTGGCCTCAAATGAATATGGGAAATTTAAAAACATCAGCTCTCTAGTTTTGTACGTTTATACGGATGGGTTGTTTGGTTGTATGTAATGAGGTGGAAAAGTAAGGATTTTAGAGTTTTTTTCCATCGAATCCTTGGTTTGTTTTGGAGTAAGTGGCAAAGTAACCCACTTCCTTGGCTGATGTAGGGGTGGCAATCGGACCAGTCTGGCCTGTGGCCTACCTGGACCGAACTGGCATGCTTAACATAGGCGGGCCGGTTCGTGTCATAAATTCCTAAAAAATACTCGCCTTGGCCTAGACCGTATAAAGGCCCAAGCCCGAAAGGCGGCCCGACAAGAGAAGAGAGAAGGGTCTGTGGCGCATTTCACAGAGGCCATGGACATACTACTGACAATTGTAAAACCCTAAAACAAGAAATTGAAGACCTGATTCGGCGGGGCTATCTCTTTCAGTTTGTTTAACGAAACAATAATGCCGAAAACTCTCCGCCACGGGGGGCTAATAAGCATCCTGAAAGGCCTTCTGAATCACGAGACTCTGAGCACATGGCCATTCTGCACACCATCCATGGCGGACCTATGAGGGGAGATTCTAACTCCTCTCGCAAAGCTTTTCTAAGGGAAATTAATTCGGTTCATAACACTCCACCCCCAAAGGGTTCGGGCCTTACAGTATCCTTTTCTGATAATGATCTCGAGGGCGTCAAAATGTCTCACTGCGATGCACTGGTTATCAATCTAGGCATGACAAATCACGAGGTGCGACATATCCTCGTAGACAACGACAGTTCCATGAACGTCCTTTTTACCGCCGCATTTGATGCGCTAAGCTCTCTCAAGATCGACTCAAGCCAGTTAGCTATACACTTCACGGCTTCTCAGGTGCCCCAGCAACTCGGGCAGAATCTTTAGACTTTCTGGTAGTCGATGTCAAATCCGCGTACAATGCCATATTTGGCCACCTCGGACTAGCCGCTTTCCACATCGTCGCCTCCGCATTTCATATGAAAATAAAATTTACGACAACAGCATGTGTAGGCTAGGTGGTGGGAAGCCAACAGGCAGCACGGGCATGCTACACTGCTACCATGGGGGGTTCGGTTCTCCCCCTCCATGCCAAAGAACTACTACAGGAAAACAATCATTGTATCATAGAGCCTGCGAACGAGATCGAAGCTGTTACACTGGGCAGTCAAACCGAGAATTTTCAAATTTGTCAAACTATCTCCTCCCAGTTTCGAGTATGTCCTTATCAGAACCCAACAATACACTTAAATCCCTCACCCGAAGCCTCTTCGCTCTTTCAACGGAAACAAATAATCTTGCCTAAAAATGTCGGTGCATCAGAAGATTTCTCTTTCTCCATGCAAAACAATGGGGGTCTCCTTCCAAAACAGGCAAGTCCAGACAAGATTTACCAAGTTGTTTGCCTAAGAGCTCATCTACTTGAAGACCAGAGGGGCAGGAATATGTCAGTAGGGACTTCGAATGAGCGACACCTTATGAAGTACAACGAGAGCGTCTGAAATGCCCTTTCTTAATTTCAGCAGAATTTTAAAAAAAATTCCAAACTCCATCATACACCGTCGGCAGTTCGTTAACTATACGCAACATACTTGATGCCCTGTTATTTAGCTACAAAGAACCCGGTCGATGGCACATCGACCATGACAGCAAGGACCAAACATATGAAAAGATTTCATCATATCACAGAACTATCACAAACCCACATGTTCATATTCAGTAATACTACAGATATTTACAAGTACAAAATTTTCAATCATACAACTCGATCTACAAGCTGTCCTTGGGACTTACTGGGCGAGGAACGTTGTTCCCAAGGGATACAAGCCTCCTTGAGGGTCGCCTGATGCCTACATCCTTTTCTTGATCGCCAACATCTTTGACAGAAAACGTCGATCCCATAGATTGAGATTGCTGGCTGGCACACGAGGCACGTGACTCTACACCACTCTGGGCGTCGCTACGATGTCGAGGGGGCACCCGTACCATTGACACCGTTCCCCCAACAACCGACCCGACTCCTCCCATCGTTGCACTCTCTTTTGCATTAGTCATGGTGCCTTCTTTCGCTCCAACCATTGGTGCCTTTTTCGCATCGACGATGTGCGAGGTACTTGCCTTCCGTAACCCACCAAGTCTCGCTTGAAGGCGATACAACACCAATTCCTTCTCGAGGACTATTTCTCTGAGTAGTACACACTCTCCAATACTGTCTTTCGCCACTTTTGGAGGCAGTGGCAAGTTGACAAGATGACCGGTATACAAGAGAGCTAACTTGCAATCCCTCTTGATGAGCACTGACTTAAGGCGAACAGACTCCAACCACTCCTCCTCTGACTGAACACGCAAACAGTCAAATGCCAACTCCGTGCGCAGCCACTTACGAAGGTGCTCTACCTCGTCACTACAAGGTTTTTCACCGGATCCCGCGATCGTCTGTCAACAATTCCAAAAGCATGGTCAAACAAAGAAATAAAGTACTAGGTGTCATGGACAAGCATCGCTTCAGAGCACATCAACACAAGACGACAAGTGATAACAAATATGGAAGATAGTTTTTCAACACTAAAAGGAAGATACATGAATGCGGTTGCCAGTCCGCAATCAGGCATCACAGAAAGTAAACTACAAGTTCCGAACAAAAAAAGCGAGAATAGCCTGAAAGAAATAGGACATATCAAGGTGAATCAAGTATCCACCTACTTCGGTGCCACTACGGACAATGAACCCCCAACTGTATCCTTTCCCTTGTCCTTCTTTCCAGAGCTACTCCTCGCGACACCCGTAGAAGTGTCGATCCCACCATCATCCTTCCTGCCCGTATCAAGGGGCTTACCCGGCCAAAGGGTCACATGATAGCCTTTTCCGTCGAAACCGGGAACACGCTCCACTACGTGCAAAATCATTGCAGCATAAGACTTCAACATCACCCCTTACAGCTTGGATTTGCACTTAGTGTGAACCTTGGCCACCTCGACCTTCAGCTCCGAGGCCGCATCAGTGCGAGCCTTCTCCAACTCCATTAGAAGATCGGCGTTCTTCTTCTCTAACGTCTTCTCTCTCTCCTTGGATGCCTCTAGCTCAAGACGCATCTCCTCCTTACCCGCTGCCAGTGCCTCCAACTCAAGGCGCATTTCCTCCTTACTCGTTGCCAATGCCTCCAACTCAAGGCGCGCCTCATTTTCTTTCTTCCTTAGCCCTTCCAACTCTGCCTTGGACTCCTTGATGGCCTTTTTCTTGTCCTTATCGGCATGAGAAATATGGGCCCTCATGCTTTTCTCCTCAGCCGCATAAAAGTCCACCAAATGCCCGAAGTGGCTCTTTGCCTAAAACAAGGAGAAAATTGTTAAAACGTAACGATACAAAGGAGGAAAGAGCAAGCTAAGCAAAAAAGGTGACTACATTATACTGCCACATGTGCCCTCACAATCTCCAAGACTGATCTCTCGGGGGGGTCCATCTTCAACCTCTCTCTGTGAACATGAGTAGGAATGTGGTGATAGGCCTCAAGGCAAGTAGCGAAATTTCCCAAAAGTCTCTCTTGGGGTTTCACATTCTAGTCGAGAGTGTAGACCATGTCCCCCTGATTAGCAAGCACCGCGGCAGCCATAGCTGTTAGTGGTGTTGATGCGGCACTCGCTACAACCGCAAATAAGGAAGAACCTGCCTCAACAGTAGCAGTACCCCTGCAGGGGGCTCAGTCCGTGCAACGGAAGGGGCCCGGGGTGGCAGGTCCTGGGAAGGAGAAGGATGCACAACCGTACTCTTCTGCTTCTTTGGCTCTTCCTCCCTCTTGTTCCATAGCGCATCCAGGTCTGCCAAAATGTCTTCAAAATCCATGCCTGTTGTTCCTGTAAGATGAAACATGGAGGAATTAAAAACCATAAGATCAAATGAAAACAACAGAGACATGGATAAGATAACCAGAAAGCAACAAAAGCATGGATAACATGGCATGAATGCGATAACAATAAAATCGTACTAGGAACAACCGGTCCAAGACCGTCTTCACAGAGCACTTCGTTAGTGATGTCTTGCCACGCCAATACCTTCAGTCCAAGAAGCGCATCACTAACTCTTTTCTCTTCCAAGGTCATCACCGACTCTGCTCACAACACCGAGGGAACCGTTCCCCTCAAAGTAGTTGGAATCCCCATGGCTCGACACTGCGAACGACAAGAAATTTCTGCTTCCAACATTTTATCGACCGAGGAGTGTCGACTAACCCCCTATTCTTACGATGGCTAAGGTACTAACGTTCACCCACTTGGCTCATTTGGATAAACTTGAAATGACGTCTGAACACCACGAGACTCGGCTCAACTCCGAGCTGGCGGCACTACAAGACAAAATTGACAACATGCCTCCACGTGTTTGGCATCAGGTGCACCAGACACAGACGATACCAGTTGAGCACCTCTTTAACGAAGGGGTGGAGGGGCAAGCGAAGCCCCACGAAGAAGGCATCGCACGGAAAGAAATAATATTCCTCAGACATGGGGTAACACGCCCTAACTTCAGGGCCAGACAGGAGTAGGCTATACTCGCAAGGCATGCCAAAGCCCGTTCTAATCACGACAAGCTCATCTCGTGTAAGAATGGCGGCGGCATAATTAGCCTCAGTAGTATGGACGGACTCTGGCTCATTGTATTCCATGCCGATCCTAAGAAATTGTTGGTCAACTACCGAATACTCTCTAATCAATTCTGGAACAAGGAACAACGGGGTCTTGAGCATACACTCCCTATCCCTTTTAGGTTCGACGATCATTTCCACAACGGTGGAATGATCGACCTTACCACACACACTTTTCTCTCCGGGAAAGTTGTCGAACACAATACCCTCTTCTCCATCTAGACCAACTGATATAGTAGAAGCACAGATCGGCGGAATGCTATACATGACAAACAACGGTCGCAAGAATGTTTCATAGCCAAAGTGGTAGAAACCCCAAACCAACAGCTGAAGCTAGCACCACCGTCGAACACCAGGAAAGCCACCAAGTAGCACCTAGTAAAACACCACGATTTCTAGAGAGAGAAGCTCTTAAAATTTACAGGAGAGAGAAAGTGAAGGTGGTAATTGAAGGAGGGGGAGGTGGAACTTGTAGCGCTCCGAATTTCCAATATAGTATCTCAGAAATACGTGGCACAATTCCAGCATCAACTTCATTGTAATAGTAAACATAGTCAAAACACAGATATATTTTTCAACTTTTATTACATCAATTTTTTACAAAACACAGCGGAAAGTCAAACACCTTGAATTACGATTTCTTGCTTTTACAACACATTTTTTTACAATTTACATAAACCACATTATCATTCTACCACATGCATCCAAATCCCAATGCTATAGGTACCTACCTGCAAAACATGAGGCTAGAGATAACCCTAACCCCAAAAACTATAGGGATCAGCCATAATAATATGAGTGACATAAAAAAAATACAATGTAAATAAAACATGAAGAATAAAGTTATAAACAACACATACCAACAGTAGTAACAGATGGAATATGAAATGATAGTAAATAAAACATGAAAATATCAAGTGAAACTAGACTAAGTGTCAAGTGTAGGAAAACAGAAAACAAATATGCATAAAACCAAGTCAAGAAAACACAAATGCAATATGATGACACTCTAATGCATACTTGTCGGATTCTATGCATTCCATACTACATAGGTCCAGTGCAAGACCTTATCGTTTTCCACTTTATAGGATTAGATCCCTAGTTATGCAACTAATCCTACTACGGTGATGGAAACAAGATCCAGAATACTCTGCGAATAGGCATCACAACCCTCAACACGCAAGCATCATGTAAGAATAGTTAAAAAAATCGGAGAATCACCTTCCTGCCGTGTACCCCACTGCCGCCCCTCGATGTGCAAGTAAACAGGCACATCCCGTTTATAGACCCATTGGTCCTCGACACGCGAATGTACCTGTATGTTCCGTGAATAGGCACTGCAGACCCTCGACACACGGACATACTAAAAGTCCTCTCGAGACAGAACACATAAGTCCTAGAACGCATCCGTTGGACTGGATCCCAAGAGCATATACTTACGTTTTCTAAGTTCCATCACATATCCACTAGTATCTGTCCTTAAGTTGGTTATTATTAAAATACAAATTCCCCTCTCTAAAGTTAGTGTATCCTGCCGGACTTAAGTCCACAAACAACAACCCCCAAGACCCAACTGGTCAAAATCCACAAAATCTCATTTGCTGGTTCACAAAATTCCCACTCAACTCCAAGAGATTCACAAAACGAATATCAACACAAAAATTTCAATATAACTCTTTATTTCATCATTAAAATGTTTATATCAATAAAAACTGCTTAAATCAAATACATTCAGTATACTCACAAATTTTCAGAATTGAAATAAAATATTAAATCCATTAAATAACTGAGAATCATATTTTGAAGTTACAGAATATCACAAAACACTAATCGCTTCGAAAACCGTATATATTCCACTTTATAAAGTCATGAAAGTAAAATTTAAATTCTATTAAAAAAAATATAACTCTCTGTAAAATACTATAATCTGTAGAAAAAATATCATCTAAAACAGAAGATCAATAATCCATAAGTTCAAAGAAATAATTGTTCAAGAAAAACGATGAAAACTCAACAAAACAATCAACCAGAGTGATGACAGTCGACTGTTAAAGACAGTGCAAAACACGACGGTCGACTGTCGAGCAAAAATATGAAAACTCAAGAATTGACAGTCGACTTTCATCCTCAGTTCAAAAACAAAGCGGTTGATTGTCATATGCGAAAATTGACAGCTTTGAAATTCGTGCACATTTTTACTGATACTTCGTTAAATCTTTGTAAATTCATAAATTTGCAAAATAAACTTCCTAAGATGATCAAATACTTTTCTAATATACCGGAGTTTATAAAATAAATCAAGACCACATTGAAGTCACAAAATATCAAATTTTCAATACAACTTATCTAATATACCGGAGTTTATAAAACAAATCAAGACCACATTGAATTCACAAAATAACAAATTTTCATTAAAACTTCTCAAAACAGAATATATATATGTGTGTGTGTGTGTGTGTGTGTGTGTGTGTGTTCATATAAGTGTTCAAGCATCAGTAAAGAAATAAGAAAAAATCGTATATATATGTAGTATGAAGTTCAAAACCATCTCAGCATCAAAACAATCCAAATCCAATCGAAAACTTCACAAAAAATTTCGGTTTATGTACAATCAGACCTGAAAACATCAAAACCCCCCTTTTCTTCAGGAACTTGATCTTTTCAACTTAAAAACCCCTCTTGGACTTTGTTAACCCACACACAAATACTTACATCAGTTTTCCCATGATTATAAGCAATTACAATAGGTATTAATCAAGTTTTACTTCATCAAAAATCAAAATAGTACATGTATATGCATCTAGCAGTAAAGAACTCAACTTTATTCACTTTTGTGCAATTTTCCTCATACAACTCATAATAGGTGATTAATCAGCAAGAACTTGATACAAAATAACATAACCATGATTTCTATTAGGTTCTTTAATAATCTCAAGTCATCTATATGAAATTTCAATCATCAATAGCATAGTTTTCCTGAAAGATTCAATCTATATTCAACCATCCATTAATAAACTCTTTATATCATCATACAATTCCCTAACATGCTTTCTAATAGACAAATCATCACATACAACATGCTTAGAACAATTAGAAATCAAACATATGTCACTCACCTTTTTAAAGAATCAACCGAAGTAATAAAAAGAATAAGAAAAGTCCTTCCTTTCGCAAGAAAACCAAGATCCACGCTTCAAAGCTCCAAAAAATCAATAATAAAGAAAACCCTTTGTGTAGTACAGCAAAAAAATGACTGCACCTCCCTTTTAATAGGCTGGAATTAGGTTATTAGGGTTTTTGAATAGATTTGTAAAATATCCCTTTTAAATATATCTTTACATATATAAATCCTTATACTTGGAAATTAGATAAAATAATTAAATTTAGATTTAAAAACAAAAATAATCACCCTAATATTTTCCAGCACTGGGTTTAAGTCCAAAAAAATAAATTTGTATTTTTTGCCTCTAAGTGGCAATTTTGCAAAAAGACCATTCTTTAAGAAATTTGCGAAATAAACCAAATCTATTAAAAAAAAGTAAAATCTTTACCTCTGAGTTGGCTAGGCATCATGTTCAGCCCAAAGATCCAAAAATCTGGAGTTTTCACTCCATTTGGTATTTTTTCACAAAAAACCCATATTTTTGTAATATTTGCAAATAGATCAAATAAATATCAGAAAAATCCAGTAAGTTCATAAATAATCCCTACTAATAAATATTAGGTTTCCCCAAAATAATTTCTAACTTTGAACTTCCCAAGAAAATATTTGAACTTGTTTTGCACGTGTAAAAAGATAAATTTCAGAAAAATATTTATTAAATCATCAAAAAATATTGTAATTCATTTATTAATCTCAAAAAAATTATTTAAAAATCTAGGGTGTTACAGAACCAATCCCTATTTATAGAACCCCAGAGATCAACTCGCCACATGGCAGGATCTGAGCCCCCACAAGATTCAACGGTCAGATCATGCTACCTCAGGTCCAATAAGAACAATAACTTAGCAACATGACAGTCAATCAGCAACGCGAATGATTGTTACAACGTTCGATCAATAAAAGAAGCAATATGAAGGAGTGAACAATCTCACAAACACTTGGTGGATGTCGTGGGATGAGCAATCTCACAAACACTTGGTGGATGTCGTGGGATAAGCAATTTCACAAATACTTGATGAACGTGATGGGGTGAGAAATTTCACAAACACTTGGTGGGCGCCATATTCACAACCAATAGAGGAAAATCCATCACTAATGAAGCTTCCTTGTGACAAATCCTACTAACTCTGCGGAGTCTCCAAGTCCGTTCAAACTCTCTCGACCAAAATCAACCAAGACTTCTAAGAGATGATCAAATCTAAAAACCCAAGCACACTAGTGCTCCTACCTTAATGTGAGAAAGAACTCCACCGAAGACGACTCAACTACAAACAAGGCAAGCTTCTTGTGAGATCAAGACTTCAAAATTCTCCACAAAAGCTTCAAAGATTTGCAACAATCAAAAATCTCAGGAAAATAAAATAAAAAAGCTCAAAACAGCAGTAAGCAAAGGGGATAAGGCCAAAAATGGGTCGGGTCGCGAACTTCGAACCCGCATGCTCAAAAAACCCAAGACACTTGACGGGTCTGCGGGTACGGGTTTCACCTGCAAACCCGCAACCCTCCTCCGTCCTCTTCTCCTTCTTCTTCTTCGAACCTAAGCGCCAAAAAAAGAAAAACCCAATCTCGTCTCCGACCTCGAGCTCTCTCCTCATCGAATGCTGAGCTCCCATGTCGTCGAAGACCCACGCCGATCTCATGGTCGATGGCTTTCCAACATCCAATCGCGACACCACCAAGAGGCCAAAATCTCTTCGCCTCTAAGTTGCTATATCCATAAGCTCACCGATAGCTCAGCAAAAGAGTTCGAGGCCATAGCTTAACAAAATTCACTAGTAGCTCGACGGAGGATCCCCATAGTTTGACCAGAGCTTTAGCTCGGCGCCGCCATGGCTCGATGCCGCCATAGCTCGACCAAGGTTGGAGCTCGTAGCTCGACGAGACTCTGAAACTCCCTAGCTCGAACAAATGAGAGTAGCTCAATGCTCCCATAGGTCAACGAAGTTTTGGTAGCTCGGCGGAGAACGGAATCGAAGCTCGAACAAAAAACAGAGCTTCATCCCTAAAAAACAGAGCGCTCGACCAAAGCTTCGATAGCGCAAGCTCGAAGCTCAGAGAACTCGAAGGACATAGCTTGGCCAAAACACGTAGCTCATAGCACAGCCAAATTGCAGCCTCCATAGCTCGGCAACAAAATTCAGAGCTTCAAAGCTCAGCGAGCTTGGTGAAAAATCACTCGATGACGGCGAAAAACGGTGGTCGACAAAGCCAGGGCTCGCCGAATATCCATAGCTAGACGAAGTCCACAGAAGTAAAAAAAATGGCCATAGCTCGGCCAAACGGTCGGCTGAGCTAGGGGGTCCTTGCGTCAATTTCTGACCCTCTAATCTCTCCAAAAGTTGAGCTCAATCATGATGAACAGATCAGTTTCGTCCATGTCGTCCCATTGTCTTCCCATACGCTTCGCTCTCTCTTCAGCTGTCTGATCCCACTCAGCGGACGAGCCAGGGCGTGATGGACATCCCTGATTCGTCCTCGTCGCTCTCCATCAACGATGGTCGAATCATAGCCGTTCGATTCACTCAGTGGGGGAGCCAATTTTTGATGGATGCTCATATTTTTTCCACGTCGCCCTCTATCACAGCGGACGAATCTCCACCATCAGATCTCCCTCAACGCGCGAGATCTCCCTAATCAATGCCTCAAATCATTTCAAGATTCGCGCCGAGGTCGGTTTATTCGCAAAAAACCCCTTAAACTCATTTTCAATTCGAAAAAGTAATTAAAAAATTCAAAAATAATTAGTTGAATTTGGAAAATTAAAAATTCTGAAAAAATAATTAAAATTGGATTTATTAATTATAAAATTAGAAAAAAGGGATTTTAAAATTGGAAAAAATTCCAAAAAATTCAGAAAAATCCGAAGAAATATAGAAAAATCCAGGAAAATATTCACTGCCTTCAGAAGCCACAGACCAGTTTTAGGTATCTCCGAACACCCTGAGTAGTAAAATTATACGCTAGGTTCTAAAAGTAAGACGTACTACTCCCCGAAAGCGAAGAAAACTGCCTACTGGGAGTGGAGGGCTTATGATGATGGAAAAAATCACAGCAGATCAGGGCCGTACGATTCCTGTACCGATCTCAAAGCACCTACAGGCAGATTAACCATTGCAGACCACTTTAACAGGTCTGGGCCTTCTCCAAGACATGGGCTTCTTCAAGCCCATAGAAAGTGACAGACTAGGCCTACTAGAAAAGACACCCAGCCCATGCAGGCTAGGAGTCGAATCTCTTATCCCCTAACAAGAAGATCTTATCTCTTAAGGGGGAGAGACATGAAAGAGATAAGGAATTTAAATCTATCCAACAGACACAAATCAATCTCTTGAAATGTCTCTCAGGCCTATAAATACCTCTCCCCCTCTACAGTCAGAAGGTAATCAACAATTCACCAGTTTTCAGTCTCATACTCTCTCTCTCTCTTTCTGTTTCTGGCTTGAGTGTCGGAGGTTTTGTCGCCGGGGCCACCCCTGGTGTTTCAGGCTTTTTGCAGGTCCATCGGCCGCATCAGTAACTATCAGATTCAGATCACGGTGGTCAATCAATGATCTAGATTCAATCTCAGGAGCTCTAACCGTTTTTAACGGTCAAGGTCAAAGGTTAGACTTTTATCTGATATTAACTCAATTATTAAGTCACTATCTGTTTGCTCCCACACCGAAATAAGCAGCAACACTCAAAAATATAAAGATTACTAAGAGATCAAAACTATCAATCCATCTTTCTCACCTTTGAAGCACTTGACACTCACCCTCTCTTTAAGTTGTAATATGATAATGTCTCTCTGATTCAAATTACAAACCCTAGAGTCTACAACAACTTATATAGCCTTCAAGCAAACCTTAAACAAAAAAACAACCCATTGGACCCGAAACCCGAGCCCAAAAAACATACAGTGGCCCGAAGCGATCGAATGCCATCCTTGGTGGTCAACCGTATTTTGTCAAATATGCAATAGAGAGTACACAGTCGGCTGGGCAGTTGATTGCGCGGTCTGCCAGTTGCTGTTGTTGTTCAACTGATGTCTTCATCTTCTCTTCTTCTTCTCCAACTCCAACTCCAACCCCAACACAAATGCCTGCTGTATTTGAGTCCACAATCCTAACAGAAGTAACCTTGGTGGAAGATGGCGCACATGGTAGTTTGTAATCGATTTTTCATTTGTTATTAATTCTTTAATTCTTATACATTGAAACTTAAGTTTTTGTAAAACATATATTCTTGTTTAACCATATATGCGATTTTGTGATTTTGTGCTCTTAAGCACTTGTACATATATTTAATCATTGCATTCTTTGAATTTATGGATGATTATTGGAAAGAATTTCTTATTATGCTTGATTATTAGAGTTTCTATTATTATTGGAATGAATTTGTGTTCTAAAGCACTTTTCTGTTGTTTATTATGCTTGCTTCTTGAATTTGTGGATGATTAAATGAACTGCAGGAAATGACTGTGAATTGAAATATAGGTATTTTGGTTTGAAAAATTAAACAAAAATGGGAGAAAAAACCTATACTGGCATTTAAAAAAAGGTTAGAAAAAGTAATAAATAAAAATAGCGGAAAATAATTAACTCTATCCAGGCGTTTTTTTTTTTGGAAAACCGGGATAGATAGTTATCTATCTCGGCATTTTTTCAAAAAATGCCGGGATAGATTAGGTCTATACCGGTGTTTCCTGAAAATTCCGAGATAGACTATATATCTTTCTTGGCACCGGTTTAGCCTGAGCTTTTGGCGGCATTTTTGAAAACGCCGGTATAATCTTACCCTACGTTTAAAAATGCAGGGATAGTTGAAAAAACGCCAAGAAAGCGCATTTTGTAGTGAGTTAACCCAGATTTTGGAAGAGAGGTTAGACAGTGAATTATATATACTCGTTCAAAACACTTCATGGTAACACTCTGTGACTCTTATGGAGGTTAATCTATCTTTCTCCAATAAAATTGGTATAATGCTCTGACTCTATGAAGCATGTGTTAGCATTCTATTATGCATGGTAGTGATGAGGTACTCCAACTTGGTCTTTATTTGAACCTTGTATGTATATGGCTCCTGAAATGTTGTATGGTACATACATGAGACAATCCCTGAATTCAGCCATGCTCTTCATTGCCTCTAGTAGTATAATAACTTTGAATAATTTTTAGGTCTCAAAGTTCCATACTCTATAATGAATTTACCCCCAACCAGTGTCTATTCCCAGCCACACTGCTATCGTATACATTGGTTTCATGGTTTACAATTTAGTGTATCGAATGAAGGCATGACAAAAAAATCTAATGCAATAGGCATGAAAATTGTCTAACATTATTTTTGGTAGTTTATTTGAATAAGGAGGGCAGTATAACCCATTTTTTTGGGCGGTGTGTTGTATGACATGAAGCATGTTTCACTAATGAATTTGTTTGTGCACATATCTGCCAAACTAATACATGCATACTGTTTATTAACTAACTCAAGGACTAGGGAGGTAACTCTGCATTTTAAATTGGGACTTTTATTTAATGTTCAAATATATTTTTTTAATTGGAAAGTTTTACTGGGCTAGTAGTACTGATGCCCGAGTCTATGACGATTTGCCCCAAGCTTTGAGAATCATCAAACTCTGATTTCTTATGCCTTGTTTGTACTGTCCCTTAAGCATCTTGCAAGTGATGGCATGATAGATACATGATAGATATTTGAATAGTTGAGAAGGAATATGCAACTTGTTATAATACTATTTCACTGTAATCCTAGCTTTAGAGAATAAATATGCAATTTGTTATGGATGTTCATTTTGCTTTGTGGAAGTTAAACATTTTTTTTGGAGGGGAAGTGATGAGAAATGAGCTAGGTGGGATTTTATTGATGATAGTGTTTATGCAACATTTTAAAGGGGGGATGATCTAATTGCCAATGTTGTTGGCATGCAGTAGATCGATGGCCACAATGTTCTATTTTGTCTGATTCTTCCACTTTTCAAACAAATAATGAGAAAAGATTGAATGTCACTGTATTTTAGTCTGCTGGATTCTTTTGATATGCACCATTTGCTCTTCATTTGCTCCCCAACTGCTGCCACTTAATCCAAGAATTTTAGGTTTAGTTTGGTGTGCACAAAACGTGTCTATAAATACTAATAAGTTTAAATTGAGTTATTCAAATTTTCAGGATCAAATAATATTCATAAGAGATCCAAGAGGGATTCAAGAATATTCAAAGAAGGAAAGTAATAAAGAAAGATTGAGAAATCAAACAAAAGAAGAAGATATTCAAAAAGAGAAATTGATTGATTAGTGTCCAAGAAAGCTATCAAGACCAGTTGCTATCATTCTATATTTGTGAGATTTAATCTGTATAAAATTGATTGATTGATTGATTAGCTTTTGGTATGAATATAAAGTGGATTCGGTATGAACAGCGCGATACCGGTCGACCGCACCTCATGACGGTCGACTGCATCGCAGTCGACTGCAACTCCCAAGTATGTAAGAAGCAGTCGACCCTTCATCTCTCTACTTTATGTCAGAGAGATGAACGGTCGACTGCACCGAGATTGCGGTCGACCGTACTTCGAGCTGTTCACATTTTTGGAATGTATCGTTTCTAATTTTGATCGATACACTTCCCAGTCTATTTAATTGGACGAACCCACTGTGTATTCTTCACATATTATTTCTGAGAAAAAATCTTCTGAACTAATCTTTCAACAATCAATCCTAGTGTGTGTGATAAATATTTTGTATTCTTCAGTCAGGATCATTCAAAATCTTGAGCTTTTTCTTTTTCTTCCACTTCGGTGAGATTGACGGCACTTGTATTAGAAGTTTTGTGGGTGTAATAGGTCTCTCGGCCTGAATCGAAGAATCACTGTACAAGAATTTTGAGTATAGTGGAACGCTTATGGCAAAGAATTGTTACAAGTAAGAGGTGTGGACGTAGACCTGGGGGTCGAACCGCGTTACATCGCCGCGTCACTTGTGCTTTCTGCGTTTGCTCTTCCTAACTGCTTTTATTTACTCTGCACTTTATTTTAGTTTTTTTTAATTCCGCACAATCACCCTATTCACCCCCCCAGGGTGATTTACAGTGGTATCAAAGCGAGGTGCTTATCAAAAGCTTAAAAGTTTAAGCAAAAGGTCTAATGGCCGAAATCCCTCCTTCAGAAAACTTGTACTCATCGGAGCCATTCGTCTCCAATGGGACAAGTCTTACATGCTCACCATTTTTTGATGAAAAATGCTATGATGTTTGGAAAGTTCGTATGTCTCATTTTCTACAGATGCTTGGAGAAGAAGTATGGAATGTGTTCATCAATAAAACAGATATTCCGGTCAGCAACGGAAAGACAGCTTTCACAAAAGCGGAGCTAGCTCTCAAGACGGAAAATTCCAAAGCCATGACGGCTTTCTATGCAGGGTTGAATAACGAAGAACTAATGCGATGCGGGCGAAACTGTAAGACAGCATACGAGATCTAGAACAACATGCTGAAACGGTATGAGGGAACCGCTTCTGAGGTAAAAGCTAAAGTTATTGCGTGTTCACACTAGGAGGAGTAGAAAAGAAATTTATAGAGATTAAAAGGTAAACAAGCATTGCGTTCTCATCCAAGAAATCAGACCTCTATGTGTTATCCTCTGTAGGGGAAGAGGCTGAGTGGATTGAATGACCTATTGCTAATCATCCATTGAGAAATTTAAAGTAAATTCTCTAATTCTGTTATGCGACTATCAAGCTATAATGCACTGTAGCTATAACTCACTCTGTAATAGTTAGAGGAATATATTAAGATTGAAAAAAGCCTAGTTGAACTTTCTCATAGATAAAGTGCAATTGTGACAAGTATGGTCAATGCTCTTGTTAAGAGACTTGAAAGTGATCTAATTATCAAAATTGTGGGGGAAATGGAGTTAAAAGCTATTAAGTCAAAAGCTTTAACATCCAAGTTGTTTTGAGATTTAGAATCCAATTGGAGCCATAGAGAAGTTCAAACTGAATCATCAATTTTAGGCAGTTGGCATGCTTTAGATAATTTGAAAAGTTATATGTAAATTCTGTTAGTATATAATTTCATTACAATTTTGATGATGCTATATATTTTTATAATTTACTTAGAATCATCTTATTATTATTCCAAAAGAAAGTGTGAAAACTTGTCGATGTGTTTCCAATGTTTAGAATGTCGTTATATCATTCCAATTTTGATAATATATCTTTTTTATGGATTCTTGTTTCATTCCAATTTTGATAATTCAGAATTAACCACAATTGATTTGACTGTTCTATCATGCCAATATAAAACATAGTATAGTTCTTGTGTAAAAACTATAATAGTTATTGTTCTTTATTTTGTTAAAAAAACTTGATTGTGATGCTTGCGTTACATTTTGCTAAGCTATCGTTGAATTGCACTAAGTTCTTTAGTGGAACTAGATACTTAATGAAATTCGCTAGAATTCTTAGAGATGTGTCTATTGATATTTTTGTTTTTAATAAGCTAGCAAAAATGGAGGAGTTGAATTTGTAAACATAGATTTCAAAATAATGATTTGCTCAAACGGAGGAGTAAACATAAAGCAGTGTGCAAGGATAGAGTTTCGGTTTATTTCTTTCTAGAATAAATTAGTCACTTGCTTGGTAAAACTTCTGTTGAGTTTAAGACTCTTGTTTTCATTAAGCTTAAAACTCTTATTTTTTCTCAAAGTTTATCTGCTTTGTTTGATTTTGAAACTATGACAGATTTTTCCAGTTGGTTTAGTTATTGTGAACTATTCTATTGTGATATGGTTTGGAAACTATTTAATTATTTTGATTTAGTCTTTTTTGAACTATTCGGATTTATAATTGATTTAGTCCTTATGAACTGTACATTGAGTGATGCATTTTTCTATTTCAAGACTGCTATCAGCCAGTCAGCTTCATGTTGAACTAATGAGATATTCCAGTACGTTTATATATTGAGAATATAGGAGGAGATTGTTGAATATATAGGTATATTCTCACTATGTGAATAATATTATGTGTAATATTATTCTATGGGTAACACGTGTGTTACACGTACTAATTGTATGGATATCGAAATGCGGGTTGAGTGGGTTGATAACCCAGTACCCAAACCAGTATTTATTCTATAAATACTGGTTTGTGATAGTAGTCAAGGTATTCCAATTTTGATACATAGGATAAATATCTCAAGCAACTTAGTCTAAGATATTAACCCTAATTTCTATTGTTATTATCTCTCATAATCTCTACAATAGATTTGATGGTGTAACACTTGAAATGGGGTGGGTGACCTCACCATATTTGAGTTGTAGTGTTCATATCCTTTTTTTGAAGGAAAAGGTGGAATAAGGCCACCCTGTTTCATTAATAAGAATTAACCAAACAAACCCAGAGTACTGGGATAAATTACAACCTACAGACAACAAAATAGAACATGAAGCAATATAACCAATACATACAATCAGGGCTCACCCTAACACCCTTAGAGGGTGGGCCACAAAAAAACTACAAGTAGGACGAACCGGCTACAACTTACGAACCGGCTACAGCTTGTCCCCGACCTCCACCAATGATGTACTAGACCCCAGCTTGGGCCTAGTCACATAGCGAGTACCGACTAATTGTATGTACGTCACGTCAGCTTCGTGTACCGCTTCCACGGCATGCGCACACCCACCTGAAGCGAATCACGCGGGATTTGGGTATTCGCCGGTCCTAACCTTCTCCTCCTCTCCCACACCCTCTCCAACAAACTCACTTTCTACCCAGTCGAAGTCACAACCAAAGTAGAGCCGTGGAGAGGATACTTTCACCTCTCTTACGCTTTAGCTCTCACAAGCGATTTCTCACTAAGCAAAACTCTCACTCACCCTAACCACGAACACAGTCCAAGGCACAAACAGACACCTGCATAGAGTAGTGAGAAGCAACATCTTCACTCTCTCACTCTCTCTCTTACGTAATACCCGAACCAAATCACAACTAATCTGAAGAGTCACCTTCACCTCTCGTCCCTGCGGGTGGTGGACGTTGTAGATTTCAAGGTCAATGATGAGGGCGTAGTGGCGGTGCTGTTGCAAAGTCTGTGGCAAGAAATTAAAGGAGGTCGAGTTCAGGGTGTGACTCACATACTGCCGACCAAAAACACAAACATCTCCCCTCTGTGCACCTCGTGGGGGGACTCCTTCTGCGGGCCCAAACCTCACCCTGTACAGTAACGAGTGAGCACATCTCATGGGGGGACCCCGTCTTCAGGCCCTAGCCCCACAACCGTACTACACCTCATTCTTCACACTGAATCAAACCCAAGTCAGATAACTCCTCCACCCTCTAATAATACCTCGCCACTACTGCACTTACTTTCTCTTCATTCAATACCTGTTACTTGCAAACAAACTTGAATAATATTAATTTTAACAATTTTATATATTATTTTTTGTTCTTACATTGAGTTATTACATGGTTGGCCGAACAAGAATTTTGAGGAAAGTGATATATTAATACATGCAAACAAACATGACACGGAGAAAATAAATTCCTCATTTTATATGGAAATTATTGTATTCCAACTATCTCTAATATTATAATGGGAGAAGGGCTTAGTGTCATTTGTCATTGTGTCATTTTGTCAACACGAGCAGCGCACGTGTTGGTAGATTTTTTTTTTTTTGTTCTTTTCATTCCCCCTTCCCATTTTCCCCACGTGCAACACACGTATATAATACTAGATTTTTTTTGTCCTTTTCATTCCCCTCTCCATTTTCTCCACGTGCAACGCACGTGTATAATACTAGTTACTTTGAGTTACATACATTCAAATTACCTGGTAGGGATGACACGAACAATTGGCTCGCTTCAATATATGTGCTCCATCATGAATTTTCTCCATTGAATTATGAGAAGATCTTAAGGATGCGCATTGTGCCCTATATGATATCCTAAACAGCATTTAGTATCAAATTTTTTTACGAACAAACAAAAAGGAGGAAGGCTCCTTTTAGTAACTCGGACGTCTTCAGTTTTCTTTTAAGAAAGAAAATTCAAATTAGAAAACAAGGGCTAGCTTGGTCATTTTAAACTTGTTAACCGGGGAAAAAGCATTAACTTAAAACATTATTAGGCTCACCTTCTATCATGATGAAAGACTCAAAATTCAAAATCATATGTAGTACCATCTTCTCTAAAATTAAATCCATCGTAAACTATAAATTTTATAACAAGATTTGACCAGATTTTACAACAAATTCGTACCTCCAACAAGAACAAGCAATTATAGTGTGCCACATCTCTAATATTATAATCTCTAATATTATAATGAGAGAATACCGTAGTGTCATTTGTCAATCTATTAATGCGTGTGTTGCATGTACATCTCTAATATGAAGGAGGTTTCAGCTTCGACGCCTCACTACATCAAATTTTTTATTTATTAAGACGTGCATTACACGTGCATGCTAATATAAAAGTAATCTCAGATTCGAGGCTAGACTACATCGATATTTTTACATTAAAAAATATATATATTTATGAAGACGTAAATCATATGTGTAAATTACTAGCATAATTAATGCGATTGTAAAAAAATTCTTGTAAGAGCTAAACAAGTTTATAGAAATATACATATCAGTATTCTTTTTACGATTTTAACCCGAAAACACGGCTTTGGCCCTGAACTTCGAAAGAACTACAAAAGTGCCACATATCTTCTTATTCTCACAAATCATGATCTAACACTAGATCTCTCAAAAAAAAGAAAAAAAAAAGAAGAAAAAAAAAGGGAAACACCGAATCCCTCTCTGTCTCTCTCTCAAATGCTAGGCTAGCAAGGCAAAAGCTGGGAGGATCACATGGGATTTGTTAGGCTGGAAGGAGATTAACTTTCCCTTTAAGATAAATTACTCAATTCCTGCTACCTTTAATCTGAGATAAAGTTGGCAATTAATCTTAAACAAGAAATGAAAGCTAAACACTGTTTAATTATCTATCATGTACTATGACTTCCATGTGATAATTATGATGCTACAAAATTAACTACCTTACAAAGCATCTTTGCCCTAAAATGTTAGTTTCTCAATACAATTCGAGCGATAGATGGTTTGGGTGGCTAGTCTGATGTGGCCTTGGACTGAATCAGTGA
Source organism: Hemerocallis citrina (assembly GCA_017893485.1). NCBI lineage: Eukaryota > Viridiplantae > Streptophyta > Magnoliopsida > Asparagales > Asphodelaceae > Hemerocallis > Hemerocallis citrina. The sequence goes on from CM030367.1 coordinate 176,243,287, forward strand.
ATTGATTCGACATTTTATGTGCATTTTATGCTTTTCAAGTGGTTGACTTGAGGCTCATAATGATCGGATGATCGACTCGGTTCTTGATAGAGTCAACTGCGGAGGGCGAATTTCTTAGGGTGATTGATATCATTGTGAAACCCTAGCTAGGTTCGAATTGGATATTGATTAGGTATGAAATTCATGAACCCCAAAATGAGCAAATTAATAGATTGACCAGTGAATTAATACGTTTGGGTGGTGCACCGTAGCTATCCTATCTAGTGTTTCTTAGGACCACCTAGGCTCCCCTAAGGACTTTTGAGTCTCAACTATGCTATATATTGTCTGCTCAGAGCATCTGTAGTCGTCTGCCATTTACCCAAATTTAGAAAAAATATCGCTCTAGTCGTTGGCCATTTACTCAAAAAATGGCAATCGAATGAACAGTGGTTGGCCAAATATGGGAGACGAAATGGCTTTTGCCAAAATATAGCTAATTACAGATTATCTTTCGTTCGTTTGATGTGACGAAAGATTATATTTCGTCAGAGACGTCGGACGGAAAATAAAACATTGTCCCTACACAATTTCAGCTGAAACATCGACGGACGGGAGATAATATCCCATCCGATGAATTAATTAAAAAAAGTTGAAGGAAGATAAACAATGCACCGTCCCTTACAAAAAATTAAAAAAAAATGGGTGGGACTGTAGATTATCTACCGTCCCTCCATTTAATTTTTCCCCCCCTTGAAATATGGAATTACTTATATGGGTGTTAGAACTTGAATTTTATAAAACTTGAAAATGCTAACAATATTTGCGAAGAATTATAATTACAGGGAAAGAAGGAACAAACCATACAGAACAATACAGAGTTGAGATTTAAGATCTCTGTCCTTAAAGCAAAATTCACTCCGTAGTGTGACGGTGGTTGACGAATTGCCTCTCAGGATACAACCGTATTACCTTTCTCTGAAGAGCAGCACCCTAACTTCAGAGATCTCAGCGAACCGGTATTGTGTTTTATTTTTAGACTGTGACTGAGAGGAAGAAGAAGTTGAAGGAGATTCAGAATTTTTTAAAAATTGTGTCTACTGGCAGACAAAAGTTGCTGGTCTTATAGGAGAATGAGAGTAACTGAAGGGTCCATTACTCTGTAACAACAGAATAATGGCCCATTACTCTGTATAGAGTAATGGTTGTTACAGAGTAATGGGCCATTACTCTGCTGTTACAGAGTAATGGTACCAGCAGTTACAGAATTTGAAAAGCCTCAACAGCAACTGGGAGAAAATTTGGACTGGGGCAAAACAAAAAAAATATAGGCCAAAGCCAAGCCAAGCCAAGCCAAGCCAGGCCAGGCCAGACCAGACTAGACCAGACAAGACTAGACCAGACCAGACCAAACCAAGCCAAGCTAAGCCGAGCCGAGTAATGGTTCAAAAATGTAACTGATGAGCCATTACTCTGCTATTACAGAGTAATGGTACCAGCAGTTACAGAATTTGAAAAGCCTCAACAGTAACTAGGGAAAAATTTGGACTGGGGTAAAACAAAAAAAATATAGGCTAGAGACAAGCCAAGCCGAGGCCGGGGCCGGGGCCGGGAATCGGGTCGGACCGGGCCCGCGCGCGAGCACGTGTGTGTTTGTTATTTTGGCTAGGTCCTCTCCCCACTACACGTTAGTGGTAACCCCAAGACTATGCCATTTAGTCCATTTCTTTAGCTTATATACTAGAGAAAATCTTTCCCATCTTCTGATGTGGGATTATTCATTCTAACTTTCCAAGTTAGTACATTTCGAGTACCCAACTTTGGACCTACATTTCTCATTCATACGGAAGCCGTTTTTGTCAAGTGGGTACATTACGGAATAGTACTCAACGAGAGGAATATGATCCAATCAATTTCCGGCACCGCCGGTGGTCGGAGCCCACCGAAATCAGGCCCCAAAAAAATACAAAAACTTTTTCCAACAATCCTTCATATGAATGAAAATGACCAGACCATGTAATCCAGACACGACAGAAAAAGACATGACAGAAAAAGACATGACAGACAAGACGCTGAGAATACAATCGGAAAATCACTGCATCAGGAATAGTAATAATTTTTCAACTTTGAACCACCCTTAGTGAGTAGCCAACGGATTCACTTGACCAGGTAGTGAACATGATGTCTTGAACTACCTGGGCTTTGATGTGAACCTAGACAATAACTATCACATAGTTTTATCTCTTCACAGAACTAGGTTCTCTTGTTGTGTTAATTTTGGCCTTGAACAACCCTGGTTAATCGTGAGTGAACTTGGAGAATGTAGCATATCTTCATTCTTCTAAAAACGGTCCCATTTCACACTCACAAGGTGATTGCCCATAAAGAGTATCCTTCCATACCCCACTTTTATTTCAAAGCTATGGAAATTATTAAAATCTGAGCTTATCCTAACTTTTTGCAGGCAGCACTGTTTTATCATCCTAAGAGTGGGTATGAGACTTTAATCTCTCGGTGTTCCCATCGATTCAACAAGATTTAGTTGTCCCCTTGAACCTAGATCTTGGGATCTCCAATTTCTAGGTAGGGTTTCCATCAAGTATCCTTTTTCGTCATAGACTTTAAACCCATTCCTCTTGATGATCTTACAACTTACTCTCGTGACAAACCTTTAGTAAATGGATCCGCTAGGTTGTCGGCCGATTTTATATACTCTATAGAGATTATTTCATTAAAGAGCAGTTATTTAATGGTTTTGTGTCGCCTTCTGATATGACGAGACTTACCATTGTACATACAACTCAGTGCCTTTGCTATAGCCGATTGGCTGTCACAGTGTACACATATAGCAGACACTGGTTTTTTCCACATGGGAATATCCTCTAAAAAGTTTTGAAGCCACTCTGTTTCCTCTGCCGCTTTGTCTAAAGTAATAAACTCAGATTCCATAGTAGATCTGGCTAGTAGCATTTGTTTTCGAGTTCTTCGAGTCCGATATCCAGTTGGCTTCACTGTAACCTTTTAGTACTGCTGGATATTTGGTGTAATGCAGTCCATAACTCTGAGTTTGTCGCAAGTAGTTCAATACTCTAATTATTCCTTTCCAGTGACTTCGTCCTGGATTACTTGTGTAGCGGCTCAGTACATTTACTGAATGTGCCAGGTCCGATCTTGTACAATTTGTTAACTACATCCGACTACCGATTACACGTGCATATTCTAATTATGATATGCTGTCACCCGTATTTTTGAACAAGTGAAGACTGGGATCCACTAGACTTTTGGCAGTCCCATTGGAGTGATTCTTGAATCTTTCAAGTACTTTCTCAGCGTAATGAGCTTGGGACAAAGTAATTCCCTCAGATGTCCTGGAAATTTTGATTCCTAGTATGACGTCTGCAACTCCCAAATCTTTCATATCAAACTTGCTACTAAGCATGTTCTCAGTTTGTTTGATGATGTCATTATTGCTCCCAATAATGAGCATGTCATCTACATACAGACACACCAGAATGTATCCATTTGGAGTATCTTTGGTGTAGATATACTTATCACATTCATTTATTTTAAAACCATTTGACATCATAACATTGTCAAATTTTGCATGTCACTGCTTTGGAACTTGTTTCAGTCCGTACAAGGATTTTAAAAGGCTGCACACCTTGTTTTCCTGTCCAGGAACTACGTAACCCTCAGGTTGTTTCATGTATATTTCTTCTTGTAAATCTCCATTTAGAAATGCAGTTTTAACATCCATTTGATGTATTTCCAGGTTACGTAGAGCTGCAATAGCTATCAGCATTCTTATGGAAGTTATTCTTGTGACCGGAGAATATGTATAGAAGAAGTCTAGGACTTCCTTTTGCCTAAATTCTTGTACCACAAGTCTTGCCTTATATTTATCTATTGAACCATCTGGTTTCAATTTTTGTTTGAAAATCCATTTGCATCCTAGAGATTTACACCCAGAAGGCAAATCGACTAACTCTCATGTATGATTTTGCATAATGAAGTCTATTTCACTTTTGATTGCTTCCTTCCACATAGGATCATCAGGCGTAGACATGGCTTTCTTGAATATTTTGGGCTCATTCTCTAACATAAAGGCCGTTACAAAGTCAGGACCAAATGACTTTGATGTTTTAGTCCGTTTACTTCGTCTAGGCTCATCATTATCATGTCCTGGTTCATCAACCAAAGTGCTTGCATTCCCGTGTTCACGTGTACGTTTGGAAAACGTAGCATCCTTGCACGGAAACACGTGTTCAAAGAAGGAAGCATTCATTGATTCCATTATTGTATTCACATGGATATTCGGTATATCTGATTTATATATGAAGAACCGATATGCACCACTGTTGTGTGCATAGCCTATGAATATGCAATCAATAATTTTAGGTCCTATTATGACCTGTTTTGGATTAGGTACTGCCACTTTTGCTAGACACCCCCACACTTTGAGGTATTTATACGAAGGTACATTACCTTTCCACAGTTCGTATAGTGTCTTGCTAGTTTTCTTGTGAGGTATTTTATTGAGAATATAGTTGGCAGTTAGCGACGCTTCCTCCACAGATTTTGGGGTAACCCAGAATTCAACAACAAGGCATTCATCATCTCCTTTAGAGATCAGTTCTTGCGCTCAGCAGTACCGTTTGATTCGGGTGAGTAAGGAACAGTTGTCTGATGAACTATTCCATGTTCAGAGCAGAACATATTAAATGGTGTATCATATTTCCCCCCTCTATCACTCCTAACGAATTTAATCGTTTTGCCAAGTTGATTCGCAACCTCAAGCTTATATTCTTTAAATTTATTCAAAGCCTCATTTTTGCTATGTAACAAGTATACATAATAGAATTTTGTGCAATCTTCTATGAATGTCACAAAGTACTTTTTGCCACCTCTAGTCTACACGTATTTTGAATCACACTGATCCGTGTGAATTAGACCTAGAGTTTCTGTATTTTTTTCTACAAAACTTGATGGAGTTTTAGTGAGTTTGGCCTCTGTACAAACTTCACATTTTTCACTGTTGTCTATCTTAAATTTTGGTAGCAAATTCATATTAATTAATCTACGCATAGAATTGAAATTAACATGGCCTAGTCTTTCATGCCAAACAGAAGAAGACTCAACAATATAAGCAACATGAGTAATTTCATTAACTTTGGGAACAACAGGACCAATAGGTTTATGGATGACTATCATTACATTAAATTTGAACAGTCCATCATTTACATGTCCTTTACCCAAGTATACTCCATTCTTAGACAATACAAAATTATTAGAAGCAAAAACAACCTTAAATCCATTCTTACTTAGCAAAGATCTTGATACCAAATTCTTTCTAATATTTGGAACATGCAACACATTTGTGAGTGTTAGTTTCTTGCCTGAAGTCATCTTCAGCACTATCTTTTCTGTTTCTGCAATTTTGGAGGTAGAAGAATTACCCATGAACAGCTGTTCATCCTTGTTGTACTTCTGGTATGAAGTGAACATCTCCTTGTCCGAGCAGATGTGCTTGGTGGCTCCAGTGTCGTACCACCACTCTCGAGGATTGCTCCCCACCAGATTCACCGCTGAAACAACATCACAGAGTTCCAAGTCAGAGAGACCAGTGGACAAGTTCTTAGCTATGTGTGCATGGGATCTGTTATTCCCTTTTGCCTATCCAGTTCCAGCACGGTTGTTGTCCTTACTGCGGCAGTCAGAAATTTTGTGGCCCAGCTTACCACACTTGTGGCATTTTCCAGCAAACCTCTTTGCTGCTGGTTTTTTTTCGAGACTTGTGGCAAGAACTTTCTCCTTTTGCCCTTCTGTTCGTGCTCCACCATGTTGGCCTTTTCTATGGACTGATTTTTATAGGACATGTCAACCTTGCGATTCTCCTCTTCGATCCGCAGCCTGACAATGAGGTCTTCAAGAGACATCTCCTTTCGCTTGTGCTTGAGGTAGTTCTTGAAGTCCTTCCATCCAGGTGGAAGTTTCTCGATGAACGCTGCAACCTGGAATGGTTCACACAGCGTCATGTTCTCTGCAGCAATTTCATGCATTATCACTTGCAGTTCCTGGATTTGACTCATAACTGTCTTGGAGTCAACCATCTTGTAATCCAAAAATTTACCGATTACAAACTTCTTGGAGCTGGCGTCTTCTGTTTTTTACTTCTTCTTCAAGGATCCCCACAGAAGTTTGAAAGTCATGAAGACACAGTAGACATTGTACAATGGGTCTACCAAGCCGTTCAGGATGTAATTTCTGCAGAGATAATCACCCTGAGTCTATGCATCAACTGCCGCAACGGAGTGTGCATCCATAGGTGCCAGCATAGGGGCAGATTTTGTGAGAAACCTGTCCAGCTTCAAGGTGATCAGGTAGAACTGCATCTTCCCTTGCCATTTCTTAAATTCCATTTCATTGAACTTTTCTGGTTTTTCTCCCACAGTTATATGTGTGGGCAGAACGAACGTTTATGCCGCAACCGATTGTGCAGTCATATTTTGGGTCACTTGTGTTTGTTCACTGATAAGTCCACTGACATTATCGTTTTGTGTGTTTTCCATGTTCTGAAACAGTTGAAATAGAATTGTTAGTTGTTTTGTTTTTCCGAAATGATAACAGTACCTGTAAATAATCTTCACAAAACTATTAGAATAGAGGAAAATTTTTTCTTTAAGATTGTTAAAACTTGAATTTTATAAAACAGGAAAATGCTAACAATATTTGTGAAGAATTATAATTACAGAAAAAGAAGAAACAAACCATACAGTACAGTACAGAGTCGAGATTTAAGATCTCTATCCTTAAAGCAAAATTCGCCCCGTAGTGTAACGGTGGTTGACAAATTGCCTCCCAGAATACAACTGTATTACCTTTTTCTGAAGAGCAGCACCCTAACTTCAGAGATCTCAACGAACCGGTACTGTGTTGTATTCTCAGACTTTGACTCAGAGGAAGAAGAAGAAGGAGATTCGGAATGTTTTAAGAACTGTGTCTACTGGCAGACAAAAGTTGTTGGTCTTATAGGAGAAGGAGAGTAACTGAAGGGTCCACTACTCTATAACAGCAGAGTAATGACCCATTACTCTGTAATAGTAGAGTAATGGTTCAAAAACGTAACTGATGAGCCATTACTCTGCTACTACAGAGTAATGGTACTAGCAGTTATAGAATTTAAAAAGCCTCAACAGTAACTGGGGGAAAATTTGGACCGGGGCAAAACAAAAGAAATATAGGCCAGAGCCAAGCCAAGCCAAGCCAGGCCAGACTGTGTGTTTGTTATTTTGGCTAAGTCCTCTCCCCAGTACACGTTAGTGGTAACCCCAGGGCTACGCCCTTTAGTCCATTTCTTTAGCTTATATACTAGAGAAAACCTTTCCCATCTTCTGATGTAGGATTATACATTCCAACTGTCCAAGTTAGTACATTTCGAGTACCCAACTTTGGACCTACATTTCTCATTCATACGGAAACCGTTTTTGGCAAGTGAGTATATTAAATAATAGTACTCGACGAGAGTAATATGATCCAATCAATTTCCGGCGCCACCGGTGGCCGGAGCCCACTGGAATCCGGCCAGGAAAAAATGCAATTTTTTTTCCAACAATGGGTTGGGACGACAGCAAATACTTTTTTTAAATTTTTTTTTAAAATATGGGTTGCGGCGACAGATTAAGTCCCGTCCAATACAAAAAAAATAAAAAAAAAGTCACATTCGAAGGACGGGAAATGATCTCCCGTCCGTTCTAATTTTTTTAAAAAAAATTCGTGGGAAAAAGAGTTCATTTGCCGTCCCGTATGTTTTTTTTCTTGTTTCCTTTGAACAGACGATAAATAATCCTCCGTCCTTTCTCATTTATGTGTACAGATCGCTATGTAGAAAGATAATCTTTCGTCTGAGAATAAAAAAAAAAGTAAAAACCCAAATTTTGGCTTTACACGACTGCCGCAAAAACTCATATTTTCTATTTCCATTTTCCAAATACCCAAATTTTAGCACACGACGATTACAGATGCTCTTATTTAATGAAAAGATCTTCTAATTAACTCACTAACAATTCATTGATTTGCTTATTATCAATATATATATATATATATATATATATATATATATATATATATATATATATATATATATATATATATATATATATATCTCGAAAAGGTTAATCTATTAGGGTAAATTTTGAGGGTAAATTTTTTGAATAAATTAAACCTTGTTACTTAGGATAAGTTATGAGTGGCATTTGGGCAGGGCCAGACAGTCCAGGCCAACCCACCACCAACCCGAACCCGAGCTCGAACAACCCGATCCTGGCCTGGGTCAAACTTGTGCATAGTTGCGGGTCAGACCGAGTCAAGATGATAAGAGATTAAACTCACTCGACCCGGCTCGTTTAACCTGAAACCCGCCTTAACTTGACCCAAACCCGACCCGCAACCCATCAACTCTCCAACGGTAGACCCGGCGAGTCAAATGGGTCTCCCGCCCGGGTCAAACGGTTGGTCCGAGCGGGTCAAACAGTTGTGTGCTGTTTTTTTGTTTTTGAATTTTTGTGGGTCTTCCTCTATAATTATTCTTCATTAATCCACAATACACCCTATCTGTCAACTCTTTTAACTTTCTACTACTACTATTCTCACTAGTGAAGGAAGAAATAAGAAGTGAAGAAACTCAATCTCTTTAATACTATCAACTCTCTAATACTTAATCTAGTGAAGGAAGAACATAGTTGATCAAGTGAAGAAGCTCAATCACAAATTCTCGTCGTCTACTCAACTCTATTTATTATTCTCAACTTTTTTTTTCTTTTCGTTGATTTGTTTGTTGTTTTTTTACATACACTACCACTCTCTCAACTCTCTCAACCCTCCTATCTTGTTTTTTGTTTTTTCCCATACACTAAAACTACCTCAACTCTCTCAACCCTCCTATCTTGTTTTTTTTTTTTTTTTTTTTCATATACACTACTAAACACTACTTGTATAATGTCACGATCACATAGTATCGGCCATAGTCAAAGTGGACAAGAATCCACTAGTTCATCTCGTTGCCTTCCAATAATTCCACAATTAGAGACAGATTATGTAGAGTATCTGATACTACTTTTAGTGCCAATTGCGGAACACACACCACAAGAAACAGATATGCCTAAGACCTAGATGCACCACGAACAAGCCACCACAATAATCATAAGATTTAACAACCACACAAACGCAATAATATTCAGAGATAACCAATACTTCTTATTTCTCAAGAAATATAAAGATTACAAGGAGATCAAAACTCTCAATCTCTCTCTCACACCTTTGAACCACTCGGCACTCACCTCTCATAAAGTTGAACAATGATATGATTCACCAATTCTGAGTTAAAAATCCTATAGTCTATAGCCTCTTATATAGCCCTCAAGTAAACCCTAAAAGATATACACTTAGCTTATTGGGCCCGAGAACCGTAACCTAAATATAACAGTAGGGGTGGCAACTGGGCCGGGTCAACCGCCGACCCACCCGCGACCCGGCCCACGAACCCGGCCCGCTTAAGGCTTTCACGGGTTCGGGTCGAACTCGGTGAACAGTACTGGGTCGACCCGGGTCGCAATATACGCGAATCGAATTTGCGAAACCCGGCCCGCGAACCCGTTAAAAAAACGAATTAAACTCGCTAACCCGCGGGTCGACCCGTGTGTGTCAACCCGCTCGACCCGTACGGGTCGAACGTTCAACCCGTGACGGGCCGACCGTTCGACCCGCGGGTCGAACGGGTCGAACGCGTGGGTTCGACCGTTGGGCAGCAGTCAGCACACTGAGCACAGGCAGCAAACGGCTCTAAGAGCCGTTGCTGCCGAACGTTGCTGTTTTTTTATTTATTTATTTTTTGTTTTTTCCCACAAATTCACCTATAAATATCCCCTAAAATTCTCAAAAAAAATTACACCTCACTCTCTTACTCTCTCTACTATTATACATCATTTTAAAGAAATTTTTGAACAATTGTAGTGTTCATCAAATAATTGTACAAGGAGGCATATACACGATCAAATTTCGGTCGTATCGGAAACAAAATTCAACGTCTTCAACGTCTTCAACTCTCTTCAACTCTCAACCTCTTCTCAACTCTTTAATTGCGGAATCGGCAAAGCGCTCCTCCATCTTTTAGCTTTTCTTCTTATTTTCACGGTTTTTTTTACATACGCGTATTCTACGGTGAACGGTATCAAAATTTCTCTACCTCTCTTGTTTAATTTTTTTTTGCATTGTAGTTAAAATTATTGTTTGTTTTTTGAACTTCTCTATCTCAACCTTCTTGTTTTTTAGATTTTTTTAGTATAATTCACCGCTCGGTCCGCACCTACATTGTAGAATTTTTTTTACATATTTGAGCGCATTACCACATTATGTCTAGATCACGCGGTAGCGGTCGTAGCGGACAAGATTCCTCCTCCTCTTCACGTAGGCCACCAATTGTCCCAATTAGTGAGCCCGCCCAAGATTACATTGATCCTACTATGGAACAATGGGGTACACACGACATGGATGTTGTAGGTGGCATTCAATTAGAAGAACAACAACAACAACAACAACCCGAAACCACACAACCCCGTAGTAGTAGGAAAAGTAGAGGAGAAACTAGCGATTGGCACAAGTTTTATGAGTATATCCCGGACGAACATATTTCGGGTGTAGGTTTGAAAGTGTGTAAAACATGTAGCAAAACATACAAATTCAAGAGGGGTGACGGCACCGGTACAATTAGTAGACACATACAATATAATCACAAAGAACTTCTTGATCAAATACAAGGTCAACAAAAAATTAACCCTAGGACTGGTCAAGTAGATAGCCACCCTTATGATCCCGAACTCGTTCGTCGGGAAATGGCCCGATTAGTCATTAAGGAAGAGTTGCCATTTTCTTATCCCGAGAGTAGGAACTTGGAAAATTTTAATCAAACGGCCTTAAACCCTCATTTTAGAAGAATTCCGAGAAATACTTGCAAATCGGATTGTTTTAAAGTGTATGTTGAAATGAATGACGCGTTGATTGCAATTTTATGGAGTTTAACTTGTAGGGTTAGTTTAACTTCGGATTGTTGGACGGGTGTCAACAATATTCCAACGATGGGAATAACCTGTCATTGGATCGACAATGATTGGATTCTTCAAAAAAGAATCATATCACTTGCGGCGTTGCCGTATCCCCATAGTGGCGCTGAAATAGCAAACCGTATTATAGAAATTTGTGATGTTTTTCATATTCGCGATAAAATTATGGCTATTAGTTTTGATAATGCATCTAACAACAATGTAGCAATTACTACTTTAAAATCTGTATTAAACCCTCCATCTGACAATATTTTTCATGTTAGATGTGCATGTCATATTATAAATTTATGTGTTCAAGATGCATTAAAAATAGCTGATCCATATATAGTTAAAATTAGAAATTGTGTACATTTTATTGCATTAATTCCAAGCATTTTACAAGAATGGAAAGCTTGGTGTAGGGTTAGAAATGTTCCTTTTAGAAAATTTCCAAAGGATGTTAGACACCGATGGAATTCTACTTTTGATTTATTGAATGTTGTCACCGATTATAAAGCAGTTGTAAATGATTTTTGTATCGCAAAAAATATGCACAATTTTGAAATGACTCCGCCCGATTGGTATTTTGCCGAAGCTTTGTTGAAATTTTTAGAACCTTTTAAAACCGCAACTTTAAAGTTTTCAAAAACATATGAATCTACTTCTAGTAGCATTTTTATTGAATTAGTTAGCATGATGCAAATATTTAACGAAATGTTAAATGATCCCTATATTAGTGACATTGTAATACCTGCATTTCAAAAATTTTTGAAATATTATTTTTCTCCTCCTATGTTGATTTGTGTTGCTACTGTTATGGATCCTCGTATCAAATTAGAAGGTACGAAGAATTTGATAGAAATGTTTTTTGCATGTTTAGATAACAATGTAGAATTAACAATTGATTGCGCTACTTTTTTAGTTCAGTTTGAATCTACATTAAATAACTTGTATGACTTAGTATTACTTCAATTTAAGCTACCACAAATATATATATATATATATATATATATATATATATATATATATATATATATTATTATTATTATTATTATTATTAAACGGGCCAACCCGCGGGTCGACCCGGCCTAACCCGGGTTGAGCCCTAAAGGGTTCACGGGTTGGGCGGGCCACCCAATTAAGAATCTGACCCGGCCCAGCCCGGCCCGTATAACACCCCAACCCGGCCCGGCCCGCCTACCCAAGCGTGCCAACCCGCACGGGTTGGGCCCGGCCCGGCCCGGTCGACCCATCTGCCACCCCTATATAGCAGCGGTGCCCGATGCGGCCAACTGTCCTCCTTGATGGTCGACTGCACAACTCTCGGGGAGAGCCTGTGCATGTCGGTCGACTGCACATTGTTGGCTGCAGCTATTGCCTCTTGCGGTTCTTTGTCTTCACTTCCTCTTCTCCAACTCTAACTCATCCCGTGCTTACTGGTATTTGAGTCCATAATCCTAACAACCTCCCACTTGGACTAAATACATAATGCTTCAAAGTTATTGTATCTTTACCTCGCATTATCTCTGCCAGTCTTCCACAACTCAGGAAAAACCTAAGTACTCCTCACTCTCATGAAAAGCACCCCTCCACTCCACCATGTAGAGTGCACCAACCACCCCTCATAGGCGCATGAAGGATGTGCCCCACCAATCGCATATGGCACGAATAACGGAGAAACAACATCCCTTATTGAATTTCGTGTTACAAGACAGACATCACCCCGCATATCGATACGAGTGCTATCTACCTCATAATAGCAAGTTAAAGCTTCTTCTGCCATAATACAAAGAACCATCACCGCATTAATGTCCTGCTCTCTATGATCCTTCTCCTGGCCAGCAACTCCCACTAATTGTGTAACCACCTTTGAATTCGTCCACAACTGAAAGAACCCCGTTGCAGCCCACACAACCTACTACTTGATCCCGGCTAAGCAAAATACAGCGTTCCCTCATGCTTCCTTATTGCTATTATCCTTGAACCTTCAGCTATACACCACTCCCCACTACAAAATATAGTAGACAAATCCTCTTTGTCTAGCCTTCCCATCGAGATAAGATTTTTCTTCAAATCTAGAACATGTGTTGTCAATCACAAGACAATACTTTGAGTATTACTAGCTTTCATGCGAACAGTACCGATTCCACTTACAGGGCATTGTTGACTGTTCCCGACGATCACATCTCCAAAAGAACTCTCTATGTAGTCCTCAAACATCTCTCTCATCGAAGTGCAACGAAAAAAAGCTCCCGAATTAATACACCAATCTCGTGTGTCCAATTCCACCATAGTCGACATGCATAACTCGCCCTCTTTAATGACCACCACATTGGCTTCCTTTGGGTTTTCCTACTTCTTCTTTATAAAGGCCTTACAGCCGCGCATCATGTGACCACTCTTGTGACAATACAACACTCATGACCACGTTCCTCATCACTGTCATCAGACCCACTCTCAGATGAACTATTTTGATCCTTTTTTTTGTACTGCTCTTAGCTCTCCTACATCTCTTCTCAATTGACATTGCAGAATCCTTAGAAGATGATGATGAAAATCCTCTGTTTCTCACCCTTCTCACTAGGGTTGGCAACCAGGCCGGGCTGACCCGCGACCCGCCCGCAACTCGCTCGCTAGACCCAGCCCATTAACTTACGGTTCGGGCCGGGACAAACCCACGAACTTAAGCGGGTCGACTCGGGTCGTCTAAAATGGGTTTCGAACCCGTTGAACCGACCCGTGAACCCGATGAATAGTGCCCAACTCGCCCACGAACCTGTGGGTTTCAAACCGTTTGACCCGTACGAGCCAAACGTTCGACTCGGACGGGTCGATCGTTCGACCCGCGGGTCCAACGGCCAAAAAAAAGACAGCAACGGCTATTTTAGCCATTTTTTTTGTTTTTTTTTGTTTTTTTTTCTTTTTCCCCTATAAATAACCCTTAAACCACTCAAGAATTTTTACATCTTACTCTCTTACACTCTCCACTACTACTACTACTCAATACAATCTCAATTGATTCAAATATTTTCAACAAAGAAGCTAACAACATAGAAGCGACAAATTCCGATAGTATCGAATTCAACTTAAAACTACATCTACTTCAAGTCTTCAACTCCTCCAAGGCTCCAAGAATCCAACAAAGAAGGTCTCTGTCTTTCTATATACGAGTCCGAACTTCTATTTCTATGTCTACTTTTATTTTCAATCTCATTCTATATACGAGTTTCCGCGAGGTACGGTATCAAAATTTCACAACCCTCTTATTGTGTTGATATTTTTTTTATCATATTTGTTTGTTGGTTTTTTGATATTCTCTCTCACAACCCTCCTATTGTTTTCTAGTTTTTTTTAAAACTTATCTCGCCTAGATTGTATTTAATTTTTTCACATACACTACTATATCAACATGTCTAGATCACGAGGTAGCGGCCGTAGCCAAAGTGGACAAGATTCTACCGACACTTCTCGTAGGCCTTCAATTGTCCCACAAAATGAGCCCGCCGAAGAGTACCCTGTGACTAGACACATTGGTACACACTGTAGTGCCCCGAATTTTCAATATGATATCTCAGAAATACATGGCACAATTTTCAGCATCTACCTCAATATAATAGTAAACATAGCCAAGCAAATTTTTTTTTCAACTTTTATTATAATATTTCTTTACAAATCACAGCGGAAAATTAAACACCTTAAATTATAATTTCTTTCTTTTACAATTTGCATAAGCCACATTATCATTCTACGAAATGCATCCAAATCCCAAGCTATAGCTACCTACCTATAAAACATGAGGTTAGAGATAACCCTAATCCCCAAAACTACAGAGGTCAGCCATAACGGTGTGAGTGACATCAAAAGAAATACAATATAAATAAAACATAAAGAATAAAGTCATAATCAACACATACCAACAGTAGTAACGAATGGAAATGAAATAACAATAAATAAAGCATGAAAATATCGAGTGAAACTAAACTAAGTGTCAAGTTTAGGAAAATAGAAAACAAACATGCATAAAACCAAGTCAAGAAAACACAAATGCAGTATGACGACTCTCTAATGCATACTTGTCGGATTCTATGCATTTCATACTACATAGGTCCGGTGCAAGCCCTTATCGTTTTCCACTTTATAGGGTTAGATCCCTCGTTATGCAACTAATCCTACTACGGTGATAGAAACAAGATTTAGAACCCTCCGCAAATAGGCCTAACAACCCTCGACGTGCAAGCTTCATGTAAGAATAGGTCTGACCCCCCGGAGAATCACTTCCCTGTCGTGTACCCCACGAATAGGCCTACCAACCCTCGATGTGCAGATACACAAGTACATCCCGTGAATAGGCCCCGAACCTCAACATGCGAATGCACCTGTATGTTCTGTGAATAGGCCTACAGACCCTTGTCACGCGAACATACCAATGTCCTCTTGAGACAGAACAACACACAGTCTTGGAACGCATCCGTTGGACTAGACCCTTAGTGCATATACTTACGTTTTCCAAGTTCTATCACATCTCCTCTGGTGCCTGTCCTTAGGTTGATTATTAATAATACATAAATTCCTCCTCTCTAGAGTTAGTGTATCCTTCCGAACTTAATTCCAACAAAACAACCCCAAGACCCAACCGGTCAAAAATCCACAAAATCTCATTTGTCAGTTTATAGGAATCCCACTCAACCCCTAGAGACTCACAATTCGAATATCAACACAAAATCTTTCAATAAAAATTTTAATTCCATCATCAAAATGTTTATGTTAAGAAAACTTCTTTGATCAACAAAAATTTAAATTCATTCAATATACTCACAAAATTTCCAGAACTGAAATAAGATATTAAATCCATTAATTAACCGAGAATCATATTTTGAAGTTGTAAGAAATCACATAACATCAATTCCTTCGAAAACTGTATATATTTCACTTTATAAGTCATAGAAATACAATTTAAATTTTATTATAATCAAAATACAACTCTCTATAAAATACTGTAATCTATAGCAAAAACTTTATCTAAAACAGTGTATCAATAACCCATAAGTTCAAAGAAACAATCGTTCAAGAAAATGACGAAAAAAACCAACAAAACAATTAGCAAAGCCACTAATGGTCGACTGTCAAAAGTAGTTCAAAATCCGACGGTCGAATGTTGTGTAAAAATCCAAAATTAAAGAATTGAAAGTTGACCGACATCTTTAGTTCAAAATCGACCGGTCGATTGACATGTCAAGAAAAACAACGCTTTAATATTCATGCACTTTTTAACTGATACTTCGTTTAACCTTTGTAAAATCATAAATTTGTAAAATAAAATTCCTGAGATGATCAAATACAACTTTTCTAACATACTTGAGTTTATAAATCATATCAAAACCTCTTATATTTCACAAAAGAGCCATTTTTCATTAAAAACTTCTTCAACATCAGAACTATATATATATGTGTGTTCATGCATTAGTTAAGGTATTAAAATCCATCAAATATGAGTAGTATAATGTTTATTTCAATCTCAATATGAAAATAAATCAAAACCCAATCGAAAACTTCACAAAAATACAAAAAATCAAGTTTCGGCTGTACGTCAACATACCCGAAATCAAAAACCCCATTTTCAGGTATGTTTTGAGAATTTGAGTTATGATGATTAAATTGGGGATTTATACATTTTGGATTTAATTTGGGGATTTGTGATTTTGTGAAAGATGTTGTTCGAATTTGGATTTCTCAAATGCTAAGTTTTAAATCTGAACATTTGGTATTGATATGGTTTGGCATATAAAACAAAGTTATTTTGATATATGATTTATTATTAAAAACTCTAGTTTTTTATATATGCACACATTCATGTTTCGTTTTGAGGGAATTTATCAAAAAGCTATTTTTATCAATCCAAGTGGTTATGATTGGTTTTTATGGATCTTTGTATAACCTAAGTTGTATTTGATCATATCAAAAATATACTTTTAATAGATTTCATTTTTGTAAAATAAATCTTCGTGACGGTTGAAATGTGCACAACCAAAGTATACAATCTGTAGGTCGGTAGTCGACTGGTATGACTTCTCATTCGACTAGCACGACCTGGCTGCTGTTTGCAATAGTATTCTTGAAATTCGGTTCTGGATAGTCGACTGATAACTTTTACAGTTGACTGGTACCACTTAGAATTATTTTTTCGAAGTTATTGTATTTTTCACTCTGGACAGTCGACTTATACCCTTTTCAGTCGACTGCTGTAACGCCCCAAATTTTTTTTTGACTCCAAACTCAATTCTTTCAATTTCTATGTTACTTTAAACATAAACTAAGAAAGTTATATTTCAATAAAAATTTCGGCAGAGTTTCCCCTGTAAATTTTGCCCCGAAACACAGATGGCTTACGTAATTCTGCTTAAAATTCTGTAGCCCACAACACATACAATCATTTCACGGGATCCCCAGGCCAAAATGAGCAGAAACATATAGGCAATATAATATAATGCTCTGGGGGCCAAACTCCTAACGGTTTATCAAATATCAAATAAAAACGATAAATTTCTTTGAAAAACGAGATAAAATTTTAGAAAACTCTTTGTAAAACCTACCACCGAGCCCGGTACTCCATAACAAGATGGGTACGGGTCACAAACATTTCACGTCCCGCTTCCCAAAAATACGGAATACGGCACGTAACAAAAGCCCAGCGAATGATTATTATCATCTTTAAGCTGTTTCAGAAATCTTACAACATATCTCAGGCAGTATATCAGAGTCAACATATATCAGAGTCAAAATATCGCAGTCGGAAGCAAAGAGTGGGACCAACATGCAACATCGAGAAAATTTCACCAATAGGAATTAATTGAAATCAAATATCTTGTTCTCAAATAAAACAGAGTCTGGAAACAAATATTCTGGATTACATCGCCCAAAACAAAATAAATAATACACGTGTCTCAAATACAGAAATAAATCAAGTCTCAGGAATACAGAATAATGTTATAACAGGAAACAGAAATAATAATATCAGCATCTAATACTGCGAACCACCAGAACCTTCTTGAATCTGTCCACCATAATCTGCAATCATTGAATGCAGGAAAAAGAAAAAGAAGAAAACACAGTACCCGTCAATAGCAAGTTCGGGTCACAAATAGAATAGGATACAAGCACATGGGAAAAACTAAACAGATCTAACTAATCATCAGAAACAGACCTAATATGGTATGGTAAACTCAACTAACATAGTATCCTAGCAGATGTCTCAGATATTAAGTGTCAAGTGTCATATAACAGATATGTCAGGTAAACAGATATTCAGATATGTCAGGTAAATCAGATAACAGGTTTCATATAATAGGTATTCAGATTCAGATTCAGATTTCCATATATCAGATTCAGATTCAGACTTCAGAAATATAATCAGATCTCAGATTTCAGATTAATGTAAGTCTTGTGTGATTACTATCTAGGTAGCACGACATGCATCCCAGTTTATACTACATGGTTGCTACAACAAAACAGTTTCGCTTTAGATTTCGTAGGGGATATTATAGGGCCGTGTACTCAGGGTCAGACCGATATCAGAACAGACAGATAGAACCTAGTGGTTCTCTTCTACTCTACACCTTCTTACATAAGAAGCAATGTAGACAGGGTCAGAATACAGATAATTATATGGGAAACACGGGCCCCCTTCTAAGTACACATTTCTATGCTTTCCCACTACTAGATCTTTCCCATACCCCGGCTTGATTACTTTGTTATGGTTATTAAACAGACATGAATGTGATCTAAAGGTGTCAAACTAACATCATATGATCAGGTTTAGGTTTAGGGCATCAGATCAGTAAGTATAGATACCAAACATTCACAAATACGAGCAAAATGGTGTATGTCTATAAACAGGACAGCAAGACCAGTCTGTACATAAACAGTGATCCAAAGATCTACAGGCATGCAAATAATGATCCGTCGAAGGATCTGGAAACTAGACTTCCACACGCTTCTAACGGTTATAATAAATCCATATGCTATTTCACAACATCTCGACTCAAAACACAATTCAACACAGTTTGCATGTACAGTCAGAAAACAGGGGAATAACTTAAACCACATGAAAACAGCATACAAAATCATTAATTAAATCCACGAAAATTCTGGGGTAAATCCCCTATATGTATAGTCTCAAAATATGGATTTTCATATTTTTCCAGAAAGTATAGATATGTTTTCAAAAATAGAAAATAACACATAACACAGTTTTGATGGATCTGGAATTCTTCAACACCGCTGTACAAAATCATGCATATCTTGCACACAGCGCATCAAAATCCACTTCCACCAAAAGAGGATGAAAGTAGATACAATTACCCAACTTTCATATCTCTCATGAAATATTCATACAGTAATTAGAAATAAGGTAAACACGGCATTCAACATACAATCACACGCAGTTTACAGCAAAAGCGATCTATAGAAAAGGATATAGGACACCACTCAAAACTCATCTTTTAATTATCACAAAAATCAGGGAACTACCTAACATCATATTGAAGCACTGGACAAAATCTTGTAGCATGAAATTATGTCTAACTTAGATCTTGAAAATAAATTGTCCACAAAAATTACCCCGAACTGAAACTGGAAACTACTAACATACAGTTACTAAAATAATCATAACTATTCCATACGAACTCCAAACAGGGTGAAATCAGTGGGATTAGAAACTAGATTCAATTCTCTACAAATTTCTCAGAAATAGTCATGTTGAGATTCGGACTTTAATCTAGGTAAAACTGCAATCAATCCAGTTCAATCCAAATTTCCAGATTTCTCAATTAAGTTTCAAAACATCATAACTTCCTCAAAAATCATCCAAACTCTTCCAAATTCAAAACAATGTCTACCCATTGTCTAAATATCACATCTAAGGGTTTCTAACATGTCAAAATCCAATATTTCTCATATAGGTGTTCAAACATGCATCGGGTATACAATATGTCACATACGCGATAACAATCGCGTTTGGGTGAATCCTAAGGCATAAACCTATCAACTTCATGTCCTAATTCGTCCATGGCCTGTTTTGAACCTTAGAGACGAAATCCACAAATAAAAACATGATCTTTGTCCGTCTCTAGTCTCAAACTATCCTATGTGTGAACTTTCTACTTGTATCAACCTAAGAAATTTAAGTACAAGTTACTTGCCTTTATGTGACGACGAACGCGACAAATCCAAGCCTTTCAAAGAGAATCCACGAGCAAGACGCCTTCTAGCGCGATTTCGAGCGAAACCCACGAACAAAATGCGCCAACGGTTGATCCCTTTGACACACGAACCGAAGTGGAAGATGCCCACAACTCAAAACAGCGAGGGGGAATGTTGAGGCGCTGTTTTGGGATGGTTGGGTGCTGCCTTGGGTGTTGGCCGAACACAAGAAGGAGAGGAGAGACGAGTTTTTGAAGCGGAGTTGTATAAAATAGCGGAGAGGGGAGATATGGGTGGTCGGCTATGCAAGAAGAAGGCAAGGGAAGGCCGGCCTAGGGTTTTGGAAGGCAGGCCGGGATGGTTTGAGGAAAGAGGTAGCCGGCACACAATAGGAGAGGGAAGAAATAGATTAGGGTTAGGGATTATTTAGTATTAGGGATATATATATGAGATCAAATGTGGGTTAATGGGTAGTGGATATCAATAGGAAACAATGGGTATACAATTGGGTAATGGATATTGGGTAAATTTCAAATGGAGATACAAAATACAATGAATCCTATAGCTCCTAAAAATCTCCTTAAGACCAAAAATCTCAAATTGGTCAAAACTCTCCTAAAAATTCACCATGACCCTAAAATAACATTTATACATGAACGAGATCAAGAAATTGAGAAAAAGAGCTCAAAATGTCGAAAAACGGCCAAACGGCGCACAATCAACAAAAGAAGGTCAAAACTGCCAGAAAAATATTATAGAATAAAAATAATTAAATTTATTGTTCCGAAAAATACAATAGAAAAATAATAATTCACAAAAATGAAAAATACCCTCAAAAATACCAAAAGTGAAAAACAGGGGTTACAATCCTACCCCCCTACAAGAAAATTTCGTCCTCGAAATTAAAAAGAAAGGTACATAGGATAACCCCAAACAAAACCAAATAGCCAAACACAAAACAAACAACTACTCAAACAAGTGAGGAAACTTCTGCTGAATTTCCTCCTCCAGCTCCCATGTCGACTCACCAGGCGAGTGAGGATTCCAAGCAACACGAACCAGCTTAATGACCTTGTTCTTAAGCACTTTCATCGCCGATCCACAATAGCAACTGGCAGAATCTCACAAGTCAAATCCGGCCTAACGGTCAACTCTGAATAGTCGATCACGTGGCTCTCATCTCGGATATATCTCTTGAGTTGTGAGACATGGAAAACATCGTGCACTCCCGATAAAGCTGGCGGCAATGCGAGACGATAGGCCACCTTGCCTACTCGCTCCAAAATCTCGAATGGTCCAATAAACCTCGGGCTAAGCTTGCCCCCGCCACCGAACCGAATGACACCGCGCCACGGCGATACCTTGAGAAAAACATGGTCACCAACTGCGAACTCCAACGCCCTGCGATGAACATCAGCCCACCGCCTCTGCCTGTCCTGAGCTGCTTGCAAGTGCTTCCTAATCTGAACCACTGCATCAACTGTCTTGGTGATAAACTCTGGACCCAACAACTTTCTCTCGCCAACATCATCCCAGCAAACTGGCGATCTACACTTCCGTCCATAGAGTGCCTCGAACGGAGCAGCTTTAATACTAGCTTGAAAGCTGTTATTGTAAGAGAACTCTACCAGATGCAAGTGATCTTCCCAAGACCCACCAAACTGAAGCATGCAGGACCTCAACATGTCCTCAAGAATCTGAATAGTCCGCTCTGACTGTCCATCAGTCTGGGGATGAAAAGCTGTACTGTACTTTAATTTGCTCCCCAAACTGCTCTGAAGACTCTCCCAAAACTGAGACCTGAATCTCGTATCCCTGTCGGATACAATACTAACTGGAACCCCATGAAGTCTGACAATCTCTTGCATGTACCTCTCAGCAAGGCTCTCAGTAGACTGACCGACACGAAAAGGAATGAAGTGAGCACTCTTCGTCAAACGGTCAACAATCACCCATATAGCATTATGACCCTTCGGACTCCTCGGCAAAGCAGTCACAAAATCCATGGTGATATGTTTCCATTTCCACTCTGGAAGAGGAAGCGGTTGAAGAAGTCCTGCGGTTCTCTGATGTTCTGCTTTAACCTGCTGACAGATCAAACACTGCGAAACAAACCGCGCGACAGCCCTTTTCATACCATGCCACCAGAAATGAAGTTTCAAATCCCGATACATCTTAGTACCGCCGGGATGGATAGAATATGAAGACTGATGAGCTTCTTCAAGCAACCTCTGACGAACTTCTCCTTTAGGGACACACAACCGGGAACCAAAACGAAGAGAACCATCTGCATGAATAGCCATGTCCATCCTGGACCCAGACTCAACCTCAGTACGAAACTTCTGCAACTGCGCATCGCTAGCCTGTGCCTCTTTAATCTGCTCAAGAAGAGACGACTGCAGCTGGAGCGCCAAACAACTCCGACCAGAACTCGGCAACACAACCTCAAGCTCCAACCTTCTCATCTGCTCAATGAGATCTCTCTGCTGAGTAAGAAACGAAACCGCTGGTCTCCTGCTCAAAGCATCAGGCACCAAGTTTACTTTACCAGGATGGTATTGCAAACTGATGTCATACTCGGCCATAAGTTCCAACCAACGCCTTTGCCTCATGTTCAACTCCTTCTGGGTGAAGACGTACTTGAGACTTTTGTGGTCTGTAAAGATCTCCACTCGGTCTCCAAGCAAATAATGCCTCCACAGCTTCAAAGCAAAGATCACTGCCGCTAACTCCAAGTCATGAGTAGGATAGTTCTTCTCATGCAGCCTCAACTGCCTTGATGCATACGCAACAACACGGCCCTTCTGCATAAGAACTGCTCCAAGACCCTTACCAGAAGCATCACAGTGAACTACAAATCCGCCTGAACCATCTGGAATAGTCAACACAGGCGCTGACGTCAGTCTATCCTTTAACTCAACAAAAGCCACATTGCACTCATCAGACCAACAAAACTTTTGATCCTTCCCAGTCAATTTAGTCAAAGGTCCTGCTATCTTCGAAAAATTCTGGACGAACTTCCGATAATAGCCAGCCAAACCCAGAAAACTCCTGACTTCTGAAACTGACTTGGGAATAGGCCAATCCTTCACAGCTTCAATCTTGGCAGGATCCACCGAAATACCATCGCCAGAAACAATATGCCCCAAGAAAGAAATTCTGTCGAGCCAAAACTCGCACTTGCTCAGTTTACCATAGAGTTGATGCTCTCTCATAGTCTGCAGAACCACTCTAAGATGCTCAGCATGATCTTCCCGATTCTTAGAATACACCAAAATATCATCAATGAAGACCACCACGAACTTATCCAAATACTGCGAGAACACCCGATTCATAAGACTCATGAATACAGCCGGTGCATTCGTGACTCCGAACGGCATCACAAGATACTCATAGTGCCCGTATCTAGTCCTGAAAGCAGTCTTCGGTATGTCTGCAGCCTTCACCTTAACTTGGTGATATCCAGAACGAAGATCCAACTTCGATAAAACAGAAGCTCCACTCAACTGATTAAACAAATCATCGATCCTGGGCAAAGGATACCGATTCTTCACCGTAACTCTGTTCAGCTCTCGGTAATCCACGCACATCCGACGACTTCCATCCTTCTTATCAATAAAAAGGATAGGAGCACCCCAAGGCGAAACACTGGGTCTGATGAAACCCAAATCAAGCAACTGCTGAACCTGCACCTTAAGCTCTGCCAACTCAACCGGTGCCATCCTGTAGGGACTCTTCGATATCGGTTCTGTTCCAGGCTGAACATCAATACCGAACTCCACTTCCCTATCAGGGGGTAAGCCAGGCAATTCATCTGGAAAAACATCCAAGAAATCCCGAACAACTAGAGGCGCAGCCTCACAGCCTGATTGCAATTCCATTGCACAATCCACCTGCTCAACTACAGTCTTTGTTCGACCAAGAGAAGATTCTCCGGCATGGAACTCAAATTCTGCACGATCTGGAATTCTGAAGACGACTTTCTTGGCACGGCAATCAATAAAGGTATGGGCTTCTCCCAACCAATCCATACCAAGAATAACATCGAATCCTGAATTTCCAATTATAATCAGGTTAGCTTTGAAATCTGCATCTCCAATAGCAACGGAACAATGCCTGCACTCACGGGAACAACTGACAATTCCTCCACCCGTCACGATGTTCCAAGCCTCTGACATGTTGCTGCATTCTAACTGATGTCAAGCGACAAATCGAGAGGAGACAAATGAATGGATTGCCCCAGAATCAAAGAGAACATATGCAGGAAAAGAGCAAACAAGGATGATACCTAGCAGAAATCAAATCAAGGAAAAGCATAGAAGACCAAGGGTGAGGGGAGAACTACAATGCAGGGAACAAAGCAAAGGAAGCAAGACAAAGCTAAGGGAGCAAATAAAAGAACAAACATCAAGCCATAAAACAAAAATAAATATACCTGCCACAACTCCTTCAGCAGTCTCAGCATCTGCGGCAGTCAAGTTGAAAGCTTGACCTCTCCTCGGAACAGCGGTACCTTGTCCGACAATCTGGCGTTGAGGAGGAAGTGGTGGCCTAACTGGACCACGAGCTGGACCTGCCTGCTGATTAGGACCCCTGGCTGGAAGAGCCATCGGTTGAAATGCTTGGGGACAATCTCGCACTCCATGCTCCGCAGAACCACATCTAAAGCATCGACGGGAAGCACGGAAACAGTTCTTGCGCTCATGCCCAGACAAACGACAGAAGTCACAGTAAGCCTTCCTCTGAGAACCAGCAGCAGAGTAAGGAGTTGCCCTGACTGGATGGGCAGAAACAGGCCTTCGAATAGGACCACCAGAAGACCTAGCAGCCGAATGCGGAACAGTCCGCTGAGAAAGGGACGAATCACCACGAGCCTGCTCCTGAGCTCGAGCTGCTTCAAGGGCCTCAGCATAAGTATGCAGACGAAGAGAGACCAGATGCCTCTTGATATCCTGCTCAAGACCATTGATGAACCTGCGAGCCTTATCCTCTTCGGTTGCCACAAGAATGGCAGCGAATCGGCTAAGCCTCGTAAACTCAGCAGCGTACTCATCCACTGTCCTGGAACCCTGTTGCAAGAAGTCCATGTTACAACATTCATAATTATCCATGCAATATTGTAACAAATCCAGAATTGAACAACGACTTAACCTGTTTTAGGGCCAGGAATTGCTGTTCCATCTCAACTCGAGTACTGTTGGGGAAGAATTTCTCCAAGAATCCCCGAGTAAAGGTAGCCCAAGCAATAGGCTTCACCAGGCGCTCAGACTCAGCCATCCACCAAATATGTGCTAAATCCTCCAGCTGGACGGAAACAACGTCCACCCGATCAGCCTCGGCAACACGAGCTGCTGCTAACAAACGCTCCGTCCGGATCAGCCACTGTTCAGCCTCCAAAGGCATCTCAGTGTCGGAAAAACGATCAGGATGCAGCCTCATAAAGTCCGTAACAGTCCCTGGGCGAGGCGGAAGAGTTGCCTGCACAGGCGCAACAGGAGGCGGAACCCGAGCAGCTTCAAGTGCAGCCATCACCAGATCACTGTGGTTTTGCTGCTGATTAATCAGCCGCTCAAGCACAGCAGTGACAGCCTCAATTGGATCAGCTTGAGATTCAGAGGTAGAACCTTTACGAGCCATAGTCTGCAAAAACCGAAAACAGTTAGCATCCAGAATCTGTGTTGGTGTCATATTTCAATTTTGCATGTATGGTTGGTGATATATTGCACAGATTCCCGTTCGAGCCAAGCTTGTCTAATATATTAGCTGCCTAATACATTAGCCAAACCTGGTGCTCTGATACCACAGAAAACCCTGTCACGCCCCGCTTCCCAAAAATATGGAATACGGCACGTAACAAAAGCCCAGCGAATGATTATTATCATCCTTAAGCTGTTTCAGAAATCTTACAACATATCTCAGGCAGTATATCAGAGTCAACATATATCAGAGTCAAAATATCGCAGTCGGAAGCAAAGAGTGGGACCAACATGCAACATCGAGAAAATTTCACCAACAGGAATTAATTGAAATCAAATATCTTGTTCTCAAATAAAACAGAGTCTGGAAACAAATATTCTGGGTCACATCGCCCAAAACAAAATAAATAATACACGTGTCTCAAATACAGAAATGAATCAAGTCTCAGGAATACAGAATAATGTTATAACAGGAAACAGAAATAATAATATCAGCATCTAATACTGCGAACCACCAGAACCTTCTTGAATCTGTCCACCATAATCTGCAATCATTGAATGCAGGAAAAAGGAAAAGAAGAAAACACAGTACCCGTCAATAGCAAGTCTGGGTCACAAATAGAATAGGATACAAGCACATGGGAAAAACTAAACAGATCTAACTAATCATCAGAAACAGACCTAATATGGTATGGTAAACTCAACTAACATAGTATCCTAGCAGATGTCTCAGATATTAAGTGTCAAGTGTCATATAACAGATATGTCAGGTAAACAGATATTCAGATATGTCAGGTAAATCAGATAACAGGT
Organism: Hemerocallis citrina; assembly: GCA_017893485.1. NCBI lineage: Eukaryota > Viridiplantae > Streptophyta > Magnoliopsida > Asparagales > Asphodelaceae > Hemerocallis > Hemerocallis citrina. The sequence continues at coordinate 176,270,066 of CM030367.1, forward strand.
TTCATATAATAGGTATTCAGATTCAGATTCAGATTTCCATATATCAGATTCAGATTCAGACTTCAGAAATATAATCAGATCTCAGATTTCAGATTAATGTAAGTCTTGTGTGATTACTATCTAGGTAGCACGACATGCATCCCAGTTTATACTACATGGTTGCTACAACAAAATAGTTTCACTTTAGATTTCGTAGGGGATATTATAGGGCCGTGTACTCAGGGTCAGACAGATATCAGAACAGACAGATAGAACCTAGTGGTTCTCTTCTACTCTACACCTTCTTACATAAGAAGTAATGTAGACAGGGTCAGAATACAGATAATTATATGGGAAACACGGGCCCCCTTCTAAGTACACATTTCTATGCTTTCCCACTACTAGATCTTTCCCATACCCCGGCTTGATTACTTTGTTATGGTTATTAAACAGACATGAATGTGATCTAAAGGTGTCAAACTAACATCATATGATCAGGTTTAGGTTTAGGGCATCAGATCAGTAAGTATAGATACCAAACATTCACAAATACGAGCAAAATGGTGTATGTCTATAAACAGGACAGCAAGACCAGTCTGTACATAAACAGTGATCCAAAGATCTACAAGCATGCAAATAATGATCCGTCGAAGGATCTGGAAACTAGACTTCCACACGCTTCTAACGGTTATAATAAATCCATATGCTATTTCACAACATCTCGACTCAAAACACAATTCAACACAGTTTGCATGTACAGTCAGAAAACAGGGGAATAACTTAAACCACATGAAAACAGCATACAAAATCATTAATTAAATCCACAAAAATTCTGGGGTAATCCCCTATATGTATAGTCTCAAAATATGGATTTTCATAATTTCCAGAAAGTATAGATATGTTTTCAAAAATAGAAAATAATACATAACACAGTTTTGATGGATCTGGAATTCTTCAACACCGCTGTACAAAATCATGCATATCTTGCACACAACGCATCAAAATCCACTTCCACCAAAAGAGGATGAAAGTAGATACAATTACCCAACTTTCATATCTCTCATGAAATATTCATACAGTAATTAGAAATAAGGTAAACACGGCATTCAATATACAATCACACGCAGTTTACAGCAAAAGCGATCTATAGAAAAGGATATAGGACACCACTCAAAACTCATCTTTTAATTATCACAAAAATCAGGGAACTACCTAACATCATATTGAAACACTGGACAAAATCTTGTAGCATGAAATTATGTCTAACTTAGATCTTGAAAATAAATTGTCCACAAAAATTACCCTGAACTGAAACTGGAAACTACTAACATACAGTTACTAAAATAATCATAACTATTCCATACGAACTCCAAACAGGGTGAAATCAGTGGGATTAGAAATTAGATTCAATTCTCTACAAATTTCTCAGAAATAGTCATGTTGAGATTCGGACTTTAATCTAGGTAAAACTGCAATCAATCCAGTTCAATCCAAATTTCCAGATTTCTCAATTAAGTTTCAAAACATCATAACTTCCTCAAAAATCATCCAAACTCTTCCAAATTCAAAACAATGTCTACCCATTGTCTAAATATCACATCTAAGGGTTTCTAACATGTCAAAATCCAATATTTCTCATATAGGTGTTCAAACATGCATCGGGTATACAATATGTCACATACGCGATAACAATCGCGTTTGGGTGAATCCTAAGGCATAAACCTATCAACTTCATGTCCTAATTCGTCCATGGCCTGTTTTGAACCTTAGAGACGAAATCCACAAATAAAAACATGATCTTTGTCCGTCTCTAGTCTCAAACTATCCTATGTGTGAACTTTCTACTTGTATCAACCTAAGAAATTTAAGTACAAGTTACTTGCCTTTATGTGACGACGAACGCGACAAATCCAAGCCTTTCAAAGAGAATCCACGAGCAAGACGCCTTCTAGCGCGATTTCGAGCGAAACCCACGAACAAAATGCGCCAACGGTTGATCCCTTTGACACACGAACCGAAGTGGAAGATGCCCACAACTCAAAACAGCGAGGGGGAATGTTGAGGCGCTGTTTTGGGATGGTTGGGTGCTGCCTTGGGTGTTGGCCGAACACAAGAAGGAGAGGAGAGACGAGTTTTTGAAGCGGAGTTGTATAAAATAGCGGAGAGGGGAGATATGGGTGGTCGGCTATGCAAGAAGAAGGCAAGGGAAGGCCGGCCTAGGGTTTTGGAAGGCAGGCCGGGATGGTTTGAGGAAAGAGGTAGCCGACACACAATAGGAGAGGGAAGAAATAGATTAGGGTTAGGGATTATTTAGTATTAGGGATATATATATGAGATCAAATGTGGGTTAATGGGTAGTGGATATCAATAGGAAACAATGGGTATACAATTGGGTAATGGATATTGGGTAGATTTCAAATGGAGATACAAAATACAATGAATCCTATAGCTCCTAAAAATCTCCTTAAGACCAAAAATCTCAAATTGGTCAAAACTCTCCTAAAAATTCACCATGACCCTAAAATAACATTTATACATGAACGAGATCAAGAAATTGAGAAAAAGAGCTCAAAATGTCGAAAACGGCCAAACGGCGCACAATCAACAAAAGAAGGTCAAAACTGCCAGAAAAATATTATAGAATAAAAATAATTAATTTTATTGTTCCGAAAAATACAATAGAAAAATAATAATTCACAAAAATGAAAAATACCCTCAAAAATACCAAAAGTGAAAAACAGGGGTTACAAAACATGTCATATTACTCCACACTATACTCATCTTCATCATTTACATACTTATACATCCATAATACAATTTAAATCATAAATTTATCACTTGACATAATAACTTAAATAGTAAATAAATAAAAAAAGAAAAGCTTCGCATCATCCAATCTATCCCTCACCTCTGCACTGCTGAGGACCTGTAACAGTAAGGGATCTAGGGCAGTCTAAGGATACCCTAACCCCCCAAACACTAAGGGGTTAGCCATTTCTGGTGTGAGTATAATTTACTAAACTCATAAATCAATTAAATTATAAAAAGAAAACAACTTAAACTTACGAATATCAATATAAGAAATTCAACCTTGAATTCGCATAAAAACGCCATACATACGAATTTATATCAAAGTATTCCACCAAACTGTATCCATCTGAATAAAACCATAACTTCACTATATGCATCATATTAACATGTAACTGTGTATATATATAAATATATATACATACAACTACTTCAATTCACACACTCAATCATATAGCAACATATTAATTCACACACCATTACTTTTCATTTTGAACTCTCCAACGCTAATACTCTATCTTTTCACAATTTCCATCACCTCATCATTTCTTTATTTTCACAACTAATCTCAAAATGTCACCACCACTTTTCTTCATACCTATTTAGCCATGTCCTACATTTGCCATACATTAGCTTCTACGAACTCATAACTCGTAATCTTTCATACTCAGTTTCACATTACATCCCACCACATTCATTTATTTCGTATAACACCTATCATCACATCTCGCAATACCACACCTTTACTCTCATCATACATTATCATACTCATCATCAATTCATCCTGGTTATACTGACTTTCATTTTTCCTCGCAACACATATTTCAATTTACTTCTCTTTTATTTTCAACCTGAAATATCGGCATCATATCAACAACTCGCCTATTCACCCTGAAAATTGTGCCTAGGCAGGTAGTTCCCACTATTTCCTCCGAAATAGCAGGCAGGTAGTTCCTAGTCACAATTCCCAGGCACTCAACTTATAACACAGCATACTTTCTAAAATAACCATTTCCATAACCAAACTCATAATACAGGTATTTTTCTTGTATTATATCACGTATCACATCATAAGCATAAGCATCTCCTCTCATAATATCATATTAACTCATATCTTATAACACAACCATAACATCTCAGTACACATGGCAATTTACTTGCATTTCATCACATCACTAACATATCTTTTATAACACAAAATACCATTAGCTTCACTTTCATTCTTATCACAATATACTCCATATCCCAAACATAGTGTGGGCAATCACATATCACACCCCAAAGCCGAGGGCTTGGGTAACACTCACCGCACCCCCAAACACATAGTCCGGGTAATATCACATCACATCTCAAGCTATATGTCAATATATACATATATATCTCCCGTAGTATATTCACATCTCCCATAATATAAATAATCTCCGTAATATATATCATATCATCAATATCTTTATATATACATACATTCTTTCAATACACATATACACCTTTATATTTTCTCCTTTTCAGTGCCCACACAACTGACCTCCTCGTACAACACAGGGATCTCTGTGCCTCCCATCCCATACATTTCAATCCCGCTAACCCACCACATTACCCAGATCCAGGTGTACTAAGCATCTACCATTTATGGGCTGGATTGAAAGTACGGTTGCGCGCTTGTCCAACCAAGACTAAAGCCAAAAGGCTACTCAAAAGTAAAATATAACACGCGGATCGATATTCACACAGAGTCTTACACGTCCGAAGCTACGTCTTCATCCTGGCCCTATATCAGCGAGGGAAACTCCTGATCCCCAAACATAGTTTGGGGCAATATATAACTCCTGATCCCCAAATATAAAATTTGGGGCAATATAAATATAACTCCTGTTTCCGGGTGTATCCCGGGCCTGTGGGGTCTAGCCCAAACCCCGGGAGATTATGCAGCACTGCAGTATTTAATTCTTCTTTATATACATATACTTATCTCGTTTATTATATACTCCTTCACAATATAACTCATGTTCCCCAAATATAAAATTTGGGGCAATATTAATATATATATAACTCCTGTTCCCCAAATATAAAATTTAGGGCAATAAATAACTCCTTTATAATAACTCCTTTAATATAGTAACTCCTTTAATATAACTCCTTTATAATAGGACTCCTTTAGAATAACTCCTTTAGAATAACTCCTTTAATAAAATATCTCCATATATATATCTCTTCTTTATAATATAACTCCATAAATAAATATATCTCCTTTATTATATTTCTCCATATATATATCTCCTCTTTATAATATAACTTCATACATAAATATATCTTATTTATAACTCCTATGTAATATAATTTCTCCATTATACCATAACATGAAAGCACACGACTCCATTAAATTCATAAACATGCACAAACCATTAGTTATCCACATGGCGCACCTACATCATGCAAATTTTCACATTACTTTATCGCACAAAATTTTCAATTTATCACACACCTATTACACATACACCACACCATTCACTTCATCGTATTATCGCATCACAATTTCATATCATAACACACCATGCTCTCCATCTCCTCACATTACTCAGGTGATCACACTTCATACATACACAGACGTATAACCAGATCAACATAACTCCTTAGATCTACATATTACAACCCTATGACTTATATACACATATACAGACAAGAATCGACACACTTCCCTGCAACCATACTAATATCTTCACACCCATAAATTTTTACTCCATCTCCTACGTATGGATTTCTATACTCCACACACATTACGCACCACACAACGAATCGTAAATTTCAAATTTTTATAACACATTGGACATGAAATAAAATAGATCATACTCACATAGCATCCCGTGAAGACCCGATGCGCCAGCACGCCGTTCCACATCCAAATTTGCTAACATATCCTATTATTAAATTTCAACGCAATTAAGGCTCAAATCATTCAAACCAGTCACGGGAAAACAGTAATACTAATTATCTTACAATCACACAGACGTCTTATTGAACGTCTGGGATACACGTGCGATGCACGTAATAATCTAATGTCTAAGGGATTTTTATTCCCCAAACAATTACTAGAACCATTCCCAATTTATTCTAATGGCTAAACTACAATTTCTACTACCATGCGGAAGATAATTTATATATATAAAATTCTCATTTCCAAACCCAAAATTCTAATTTTTAGCAACTTGCAAAATCTCTAAGAAATTGCTAATTTCTCGTCTCTACCCTTCTCAACATCTTCTAATCTCCCTACCATAATACTCCTACTCAAAATAAATTTACCACACTAAATTTTATACAAAAATAAAATCAAGGGTTTACCTTTTCGAAATCCTTTCGAAAAACGGACTCCGCCACGACGTAGAGGACCCTCCAATTAGTCCATCCTTCAATTTAATTTGAAAACCATGGGAAATCGACATGGATTTGCGTAGGGAGAAGTAAGCCGATGGTGGGTTTCATTTTGGTCGGTGGAAAAAAAAACAAGAAAGAAAGAAAGGAGGACAGATGGAGTTTTTTTTTCTTCCCCTAAAGTAAGATTATATATAATTAAAAGGCTATATTAACATATAAGTCCCCCATTCTCCACAATATTTCAGATAAACCCAAATTCAATACTTTAATAATACTTACCAATACAAAATACATTAAAATATCTCATAATAATTTTTTTAAAATTATAAAATAAAGTAAACAGTATTTCTTCACACAAAACTCGATTCATAACCCCCAATATATCAATAGTACCAACTTACCACAGATATCTATACCAATATCAATATTTTAATAAAATATAACAAAAATAATTTTCTCCACCCCAAATATATAAAAAACAGGTATTTCGGTATTTTACAAATTCGAGGTGTTACAACTGCCATACTTATACTTATTTTCCTAAAATTACTGGATTTCTTTCTGGACAGTCGAGTGGTGAGTTTTACAGTCGAATGTAAATACTTAGATTTTATTTTCTTAAAGATGTTAGTTTTTCGCTCTGGACAGCCGACTGATGACCTTTTGCAGTCGACTGGTTCTGATGCTTTTCTTGAGTTATTCTAAGGTTCTTTAAACGATTGATTCTTTAAATATTTTTGAATCTATAACTTACTATTCTAAATATTATTGTTTCTACAGAACATATGTTTTCAAGATATTTTATTGTTGGATTTGGATTCTGGAATTTTATAAAGACTTGGATTTTGTTGATTGGAGAGGTTTCTCCCTTTGATCATTTTGACTATAGATTAGTGAGTTTTGGTCTTGTTGAGATCTCTAGGAGTTGAATGGGAGTTCTGTGAACCGGCAGTTGAGATTTGTTGAGTAAGACCTGGGGGGTCTTGGTTTAGTTGTTGTTGAGTATTTAAGTCCGGCAGGATGCACTAACTCTAGAGATGGAGATTTTGTGTTTTAATAATAACCAACTTAAGGACAGGCACTAGTGGGGATGTGATGGAACTATGGAAACGTAAGTATAGGCTCATGGTTTTGTTAGTCCAACAGATGCGTTCCAGGACTGTTTGTTGTTTTGTCTCGAGAGGACATTTGTGTGTTCGTGTGTCGAGGGTCTGCAAGCCTATTCACGGAGCATGCAGGGTGCATTCGCGTGTCGAGGGTCGCCAGGCCTATTCACGGAATGTACCTGGTGTATCTGCATGTCGAGGGCCTTGCAAGCCTATTCGTGAGGTACACGGATTTGGGAGATGATTCTCCGGTTGTTTTTGAGCTATCTTACATGATGCTTGCACGTCGGGGACTGTGGTGCCTATTCGCGGAGTATTCTGGATCTTGTTTTCCATCACCGTAGTAGAATTAGTTGCATAACGAGGGGTTATCCCTATAAAGTGGAGATCGTTAAGGGCATGCACCGGACCTATGTACTATGGAATGCATAGAATCCGACAAGTATGCATTAGAGAGTCAGCATATAGAGCTTGTGTTTTTTTGACTTGGTTTTATGCTTGTGTTTTCCTATTTTTCCTACACTTGACACATAGTCTAGATTCACTTGATGTTTTCATATATTACTATTTACTATCTTACATTCCTTGATGTTTTTATGCTTTACTTACTTGTTATTTCTCATTCTTTTATTATTGTTGATGATACGTATTGTGGATGACTCTATGTTTTTTTTTTGATTAATTAAGTTGTTTATTTTTATGTCACTCATCACACCTTTATGGCTGACCCCTTTAGTTTTGGGGGTTAGGGATCATCTCCAGCCTCATGTGTTACAGGTTGTTGCTTAGAGCTTGGAGGTTTGGATGCTTGAGATAGTTTTGAGATAATTTGATATAATAGAGCTTTTGTGTAAATTTGTAAAAGAAGTGTTGTAAAAAGAAAGTTTGTAATTCAAAGTGTTTTGTATTCCGCTGTGTTTGTAAAGATTGTTGTAACAAAAGTTTCAAATAAAAATTATCTGTGTTTTTAGGCTATGTGTACTATTACATTGAAGTTGATGCTGGGAATTGTGCCACGTATTTTCTAAGATATCATATTAGAAATTCGGGGCGTTACAAAAACAGTGGACACCTCAACTAGTGAAATCAACGCTTTTGAAAATCACGACGAAGCTGAGTAGAAAATTTACGGCGATGAGATCCTAGATTTAGATAAGTTGAAGTGCACGATAGTCGTCCCATGCACTCTCTTCAATCTAACTCTAGACTATCTTGAACTCTAAATTATCCTCTTAAGTAATTGTGTAATTCTATAAATTTGTATTTTTTTAGTTTTTTATTACATATATTTGTATGTAATTTAATTGTTATAAAAACTTATTCCATGTTGAAATGAATAAAATATACATTTTGTTACACTCTTATACTTGATGTACATTTATTCTCTTTGTTTTGAGTTAAAAAAATTTATAAAAAAAATCTGGGCTAGCCCGGCATGTCCTGGGTTAGGTTAGACCCAAATGGGCTTCCACGTCAGTTCGGGTTGAGTTCTTGATACTCCAACCCAGCCCATACTGGCCCGGGTTTATACCCAACCCGGCCTGAGCTCACCCCCAATGGGAAACCCGCCAGGTTGGGGCCTGGATCGGTCCAAATGCCACCCCTAATATAAGTTGGATAAGATATGTTAAGGTCATTTTTAGTGTAATTGGGGTAATTAGCTTCAAATTTTGGAGTCGTTTGTATCAATATATCAATTATTTTTTTGGATGGTTTATGTTTAATTTCTTGATATAAAAAACACTGCAGCTTTTTACATGATTAATAGTGATAATGGTAAAAATTACAGCAAATCAGGGCCATACAATTCCAGCACATATCTCAAAGCTTCTATAGACAGATTAATTATAACAGATATTTTTAACAGGTCCGAGCCTTTTCGAGGCTCCTCTACAAGATATGAGCTACTTTCAAGCCCATGAAAAGTGATAGATTAGGCCCACTAGGAGAGACACCCAGCCCACGAGGGCTGTTAGTCAAATCTCTTATCCGTAAACAAGAGAGCTTATCTCTTGAGGGGGAGATTCAAACAAGAGATAAGGAATTCATATTGATCCAATGGATTCATGTCGATCTCATGATATGTTTCTCAGGCCAATAAATACCCCCTCCTCTTTAGTCAGAAGATAATCAACAATTTCTCTCTCAAACTCTCTTTCTCTCTCTAGTTCTGACTTGAGCGTATGTCGCCGGGGCCACCTCTAGTGTTTCAGGCTTTTTGCAGGTCCATCGGCAACATCAGCAACCGTTGGGTCCAGATCACGGTTTTCAATCAACGACCTGGATTCAATCTTATGAGCTCTAACCGCATTTCAAGGTAAAGATCAAATGTCAGGTTTTTAGAAGTTTCCATCAAATATCAACTCACTATCTATTTGGTCGCACATCAAAATAAGCAGCAATAGATTGATGCCGTCTTTGGAAAACTACACAAATCAGACTTACTGCCAAGACTAAGAGGTAGAGCGAGCGGCCTCAAACCGTCGCAACAACTGTAATACCCCGTATTTCCACGAACAGTCGACTGGTATATCTAGCAGTCGACTGCTACTATATAACGTGTACACTATGTACACGGGATTTGAGGAGATTTGTGAAAGGATTTGAGAAATATAGTCCAACATGGGAAATATACAAAAAATAGTTTGAGTATAAATATAATTGCCTATGATCAAGAGTCACCTAATTGGTTAACCACCCTTTGAGAGGCAGCTTGTGGTGGGCAGTTTTACTACATAGTATCTAATTTGTCTTCTAAAAATATTAAAAATTGTCTGAGTATTGGGGCGGGGCGTTACAAATGGTATCAGAGCCGACTTTCGACACCGAGTGTAGAAGAGGGCCTATGATCTGCACATTTCGTGGGGTACACGGCAGGGAGGTGATTCTCCGGATAGGCAGGGAGATGATTCTCCGGATAGGCAAGGTGCATTTGTATGTACCGGGTGTATCTGCACATTTCGTGGGATCGAGGACGACGCTACATCGACTAGAAAGGCGGATCCTACACTAGATGTGTGCCATGTACTCAGCGAGGATGCTGATTTCTAAGGTGGGGTGTATGTAATACCCCGTATTTCTGCGAACAGTCAAGTGGTATATCTAGCAGTCGACTGCTACTATATAACGTGTACACTATGTACACGGGATTTGAGGAGATTTGTGAAAGGATTTGAGAAATATAGTCCCACTTGGGAAGTATACAAAAATAGTTTGAGTATAAATATAATTAGCCAATGATCAAGAGTCACCTAATTGGTTGACCACCTTTTGAGAGGCAGCCTGTGGTGGGCAGTTGTACTACATAGTATCTAATTTGTCTTCTAAAAATATTAAAATTGTCTGAGTATTGAGGCGGGGCGTTACAAATGGTATCAGAGCCGACTTTCGACACCGAGTGTAGAAGAGGGCCTATGATCTGCACATTTTCGGGGGGTACACGGCAGGGTACATTTGTATGTACCGGGTGTATCTGCACATTTCGTGGGGTACACGGCAGGGAGATGATTCTCCGGATAGGCAGGGTGCATTTGTATGTACTGGGCGTATCTACACATTTCGTGGGATCGAGGACGATGCTACATCGACTAGAAAGGCGGATCCTACACTAGATGTGTGCCCTGTACTCAGCGAGGACGCTGATTTCTAAGGTGGGGTGTATGTAATACCCCGTATTTCTGCGAACAGTCGACTGGTATATCTAGCAGTCGACTGCTACTATATAACGTGTACACTATGTACACGGGATTTGAGGAGATTTGTGAAAGGATTTGAGAAATATAGTCCCACATGGAAAATATACAAAAAATAGTTTGAGTATAAATATAGTTGCCTATGATCAAGAGTCACCTAATTGGTTAACCACCTTTTGAGAGGCAGCCTGTGGTGGGCAGTTGCACTACATAGTATCTAATTTGTATTCTAAAAATATTAAAAATTGTCTGAGTATTGGGCCGGGGCGTTACAAATGGTATCAGAGCCGACTTTCGACACCGAGTGTAGAAGAGGGCCTTTGATATGCACATTTTGTGGGGTACACGGCAAAGAGGTGATTCTCCGGATAAGCAAGGAGATGATTCTCCGGATAGACAGGGTGCATTTGTATGTACCGGGTCTATCTGCACATTTTCGTGGAATCGAGGACGACGCTACATCGACTAGAAAGGCGGATCCTACACTAGATGTGTGCCCTGTACTCAGCGAGGACGCTGATTTCTAAGGTGGGGTGTATGTAATACCCCTTATTTCTGCAAACAGTCGACTGGTATATCTAGCAGTCGACTGCTACTATATAATGTGTACACTATGTACACGGGATTTGAGGAGATTTGTGAAAGGATTTGAGAAATATAGTCCCACATGGGAAATATACAAAAATAGTTTGAGTATAAATATAATTGCCTATGATCAAGAGTCACCTAATTGGTTAACCACCTTTTGGGAGGCAGCCTGTGGTGGGCAGTTGTACTACATAGTATCTAATTTGTATTCTAAAAATATTAAAAAATTGTCTGAGTATTGGGGTGGGGCGTTACAGCAACTCTCTTCATCAACCAGCTCTTCCTGTGGAAGATCCGATTCCCTCTCAACAGTCGCCCCTACAGCCTAGTCAAGCTCCTATCAACGGAGAGGCACCAAGGGGATCCCGATAAAGCCATCATAACAACATCCTCTGTACGACTGCATCTTAGTCCATAATGCTTCAATTGATTCAATGGCCTCGCAAGGCCCCGGGGATCCAGAGATCTTCGCCAAATCATCTGTACGAGACAATAAGGAACTGATCTGCGAATCCTTTTGGACGAGTGACACACACGACCTGAGGCCTCCCTCTCAGAACATTAGGTAAACCGGAGAAACAAATCTCCTAGACAGAGATCAAGGCATTCCTCCTCACATAGGGGGCGCAGTACAGAGAAGCCCGACTCATGAATGTCGAAAGCTTCTTGAGCAAAACAGAGAGAAAGATGCCCCAGTCACTAGGGCCAAACTAGAAATCTTCAAGCTCAACATCCTTCGAGCCTTCTAAGGTTTTCAAGATCTGGATCGACAATCACAGAGGCGCCACCCTACTACTCCCAAAGAAGAAGAATCTAGCGAATCAATTGGACCCAAAGGGAAGGACGTGTAACATCCCCAAAGGAAAATTATTTTTTTATATTATTTTACGTGCATTGCATGTAAAATTTTATGCACAATTTGGTTTCTAAATTTTTTCTTGAGTCATGAAGATTTTTCTTCTCCTTTTTCTAGTCACAAATTTGTGATTTGTTTTTAATTAAATTCCACTAGGCCTACTAAAACTCATTGTGGTTGGACTCTATTATGGATTTCTGACCACATTCTCCATAGGACCCTCTTATCTCTTCCTTCTTCGAGCTCGGGTTATGGAAGAAGGAACTGAGAAGGAGGTATTAGCAACAACTAGTTTTATTACGGGGCAGTTCATGATGTTCATATCGATCTATTATGCGCCTCTGCATCTAGCATTGGGTAGACCTCATACAATAACTGTCCTAGTTTTTACAAAGTTAAAGCCCATGAATAATTTTGTGTGCACTTAAGTGTACGTTTAAAATATAGTTTAGATTAATACACTTTGCCATGTGTAACACATACATCTAACTTAATAAAAGCTAATAATAAATTTTGTATGAAAGAGTGTGCACCCAAGAGAGTGGCCGACCTACACCTTTGAGATGAGGGAAAGTGGGGTGAGTTAGTGGGAAGTGGGGAGTTATTTTGGGAAGTGGGGAGTCATTTTGACCACTCATTCTTCTTATAAATAGATCACCCCTTTGACATGAATAGAATGCAAATCAAAACAAATGAAACAAAAAAGAGAAAAAGAGAGAGTGTCTTGCGGGTTTGAGCTAGGCCAGGATTTCTTTGCTTGGAGTCTTTGGAGCATTTTTTAAGGAGTTCTACTACTAGGAATTCTACTTTTGAGGTGGGTGTCTCTTTAATTTTTAGTTTAGTTATTTTGATGCATGAAATTGTTAGATGATTTCTATGTGTAGTCTAGAATGTGATTGGTAAATTAATTTGAGTATGAATGTGTAACATCCCGTAATTTCTAAAAAAAATATAAAAGTATATAATATATATATAAGAGTGGCATAAGTTGTAAATAAATTGAATGAGGAGGGGGGGCCATGGAGAGAGAGAAACAACATGAGAGCTCTGAGCTGCTGTGTTTCTCTGTGGTGACATCATGATGACGTCACCATGTGGGGGGGGGGGGCCCGCCATATGAGAAGAGTAACAGGGGAGGTGCTGTCTCCTCTTGCTGACGTGTATGCAGGGGCCCACCATGGAGTTCTGTGTGTACACGAGATAGGAGAGGAGAGAGAGTATGAATAGTCCCATATCGGGAGTATACAATAAATAAATAACTGTTAATAATATTGCCTATGATCAAGAGTCACCAATCTGGTTAACCACCTTTTGAGAGGCAGCCTGTGGTGGGCAGTTATACTATACTATAAACAATTTGTCTGATAAGTTGCAAAAATTGTCCGAGCAGGGGTAGGGGCATTAAAAATGGTATCAGAGCCGACTTTCGATACCGAGTTGAAGCATTTCTATATAGTCAGGTGGTGAATTCCGGGACTATAGACCTAGTGGGGCGGTGGATTCCGGGACTGTGGTGAGCCCTCAATTAAATCTAGGACTGTGATTGATCGGGCGGTGGATTTCGGGATCATGATTAGTCGGGCGGATAGGAGGGCAACTCAATTAAATCCGGGATTATGATTGATCGGGTGGTGGATTCCGGGATCATGATTAATCTAGTGGATAGAAGAGCAGATGCCCCACATCAGCTAGAAAGTAGATCCTGCACTAGATTGTGCATGCACCGTGCTCAGCGAGGACGCTAGTTTCTAAACGGGATGTATGTAACATCCCGTAATTTCTAAAAAAATATAAAAGTATATAATATATATATAAAAGTGGCAAAAGTTGTAAATAAGTTGAATGAGGAGGGGGGCCCATGGAGAGAGAAAGAAACAGCATGAGAGCTTTGAGCTCCTGTGTTTCTCTGTGGTGACATCATGATGACGTTACCATGTGGGGGCGCTCCATATGAGAAGAGTAACAAGGGAGGCGCTGTCTCCTCTTGCTGACGTGTATGCAGGGGCCCACCATGGAGTTTTGTGTGTACACGAGATAGGAGCGGAGAGAGAGTATGAATATTCCCATATCGGGAGTATATAATAAATAAATAACTATAAATAATATTGCCTATGATCAAGAGTCACCAATCCGGTTAACCACCTTTTGAGAGACAGCCTGTGGTGGGCAGTTGTACTATACTATAAATAACTTATCTGATAAATTGCAAAAATTGTTCAAGCAGGGGGTAGGGGCGTTATAGAATGCATGCTAGACTAGATGAATAGATGAAAATACAACATAAAAATTGATTTGTCATGCTTCTAAAATAAATGCACATAAGATTTCTTGTGTGTTAATATCATGTGTTTACTCATGTACACAAATTCATGAAAGTTGATTCGTATCAGATCTTGCTATACCATGATTAAATTGTATGTGTGAAATTGAGTATGCATAGCAAATTTGCAAAATAAAATAAAATTGAGAAGTTCATGTTAGAATTGCATGTAGATTTGCATGTATATTGGGTTTATGTGTATTTTCATAACCTTATAATAATTGGTACGGTATTCATGCTAATTCTATAGATTGTAGTCTAAGAATCAATAAGAACAATAATGGAAAAGTGGAAGATTACACTAATTAAATTAATTTGAATAATTTCCAAGTTAAAATATATTAAATTAGAGGAAATTCTCGTTTTAGAAATTTTAGAGTTGCTGTGTATGGCAATGATCATGAAAATATTTAAAGAAGCAGGAAACTTGAAGTTATACTATTAAATTAAAAATAATTGAGAAATAGAAAGTTGGAATAAAATGTATTAAATAAAGTTATAATCAGTTAGTGGCTTGGACTTCTTGGTTGGCGCATGTGGGCTTTGGCGCTCTGGTAGCACGCGGGTTCGAGCCAGGGTGAGGGAAAAAGAGTTTTCTTTTTATTTATTTTCTCTTTTTATTAATATAATGGGTTTTATGTAAATGATTTAAATATGGATTATTGGAGCATATTAGAAATGAGTTAAATATAAAACTGTGATTTATTTTGGGATTAAATAAAAGGAAATTTATAATTTATTAAGAGAAATTTAATTATCTTGTCAAGAGTTGTATTATGAGATTGAAAATGTGAATTAAGGAGAAAAATTGGGGATTAAGTTGAATGTAAAAAAATGAGTTTTTGGGACTAAATAAATACTAATTTACATTTTGATTAAGAAGGAATTTTTGATTATTTTGACTACGAGGTATTCTAAAAGTTATATCATTTGGATTAAACTCTATCTAGAGTCAATTTGAGTTTGTTAAAGAATAAAATTGGAAGTTGAATATTCAATTGTTTAGTAAAAGAATCTATTGCAAGTAATTACCACTTCATTGGGAATCCTATTAGAAAGGGGTGAATAAACCATCTATTTTACATAGAGAATATTGATTTGAATTGTTAAATAAGACTATGAAACTAGTTATGCAAATAACTGAGTTGTGAGAACAAGAAAATAACCGGATATGTGAATGAATGAAATTTTAAAATGTGAATAAAGAGGGTATGGATAACCCATGAATGATGTGAGCATGAATTGTGTTGATGCTAGAGGCTAAGTGAGACCCAGAATACCGGCAAAGTGATGAAAGTGATAACTGAAATTTGAGAAGTGGCCAATATGGGTCATCGTTCTCGGTATATTGTTTAAGACCGGTAGGAGGGTAAACTATCTCTAGGTGGTATTGTTATTCATGTTTAAATTTACGGATAGGCACTAGAAGTAGATGTGATGAAACTTGGGCAAACTTAAGTGGGGCTCCTCTATATCTTCTGACGGTGGACTCCGGAACTATAGACCCAGTTTGATGGTGGATTCCAGGACTGTGGTACCTTGCAGGGTGAGACGAGCCACAATTAAATTCAGGACTATGATTGATCTAACGGTGGATTCCAGGGTCATGAATAGTCGGGCGGATGGGAGGCAGATTACCAATATATATGTATATATCGGGGCTAAAGGGGCACTTGCGGGATGTTCGCACGACGAGAATTTTATATAGTTTGGCAGTGGACTCCGGGACTGGAATCCGTACCAGTCGGATGTCTAAACCTTGCTTTTGTTACCGTAGTAAAATTTTCATGACGAGAGATTGAACCCTAAAATGTGGAGTATGTAAGGGCTTGCCCGCAGACCTATGTAGTATGAGATGCATATAATCCGAACAAGTAGGCATTAGTGTCATTGTAGTGTAAATGTCAGCATTAGGCATTAGTTCATATCATACACTGACACAACTAGGATAGTCACTTTTCCTGTTTGCATTCAAGTTTGTGTTTGCTAAATCAAAGACTCGATGTATTATAGCTTTGCGTCAGTTGTATGCAACTGACGTGCCCACAGTTTTTCAGTTGTAGGATTGAACTTGGCATGGACTTGAATTCATTATGATGAGTTATTACAAGATTGAAGAATTTTCATTATTGTAGTTTGTATTGTATTGATTTAATTCCGCTGTGCTGTTGTAAAGAAGATGTTGCAAAATAAAAAAAAGTTTTAAATTCCTTATAAATTTGTACAAAGTTGTAAAAAATTCTGTATTTGCTACGAATTACCTGTGTCTGGAACTCGGGGATTTACAGAACGACCAAGTCCTTCACTGTATCCGAGAAGTAGAAGATCTCCTAGAACAAATGAAGAATGAAGGGAACCGCTCTAGCCGGGCCTACCGCCCAGTCGACCTCCTTTCAGTAGAACAATCCTTGATGCACCAATTCCAAGGAACTTCAAATCTCCTCAATTCGAGTCACATGATGGTGAATCAAATCCGGCGGACCATATTGAGAGTTTCCAAACTCTCATGATGATCGAAAATGCCACCAATGCACTAATGTGTCAAACATTCCCCGCAACACTGAAAGGATTAGCAAGGGAATGGTAGTCCAGCCTCACTCTGGAGTCAATATTCTCATTCAATCAGCTTGAGGAGCTCTTCATTGCGCACTTCGTTACTAGCCGCAAGGTTGAAAAACTAGTGTTTCCTTATTGGAATTGAAGCAAAGAGACGAAGAACTAGTGAAAGACTTTGTCAAGCGCTTCACAGCTGAAGCAAGGTCCATCTCCTCCTTAAATTCATCAGCGGCGGCTGCCGCCTTTCGCTACAACGTCACTAACAAAGACCTGAAAGCCTCCATCGCAAAAAAGCCAACCAAAAATTTGACTGCGCTCATGGGAAGGAGTGACAAGTATATCAGGATCGAGAAAGCTCTCTACTGTAACCCATGTTTTCCATTTTCTGTATTTTTGGGTGTATTTTTCTTTTTGTGTATTTATTCTTATTGTATTTCTTTTTAGACGGTATATTGGATCTTCTTTTTCTATATATTCATCTTTGGATTTGTCGTCTCTTTTATTTGATCTTCTTGATTCATTGTCAGCAGATTGTTCGTCTCTGTTTGATCGAGCTTTTATTTTGATCCTCATTGTTAAATTGTTCATATCCTTTTTTTTAATTATTATTTTGTTCATTTTTGCTCTATCTTGATTTTTGGATCTATTCATACCCTAATTCTATACTTTAACCCATTAAATACCCATTATTTATCTAACCCATACCCGCTAACCATCCCCTACCCTACCCGTTATCTGCATTACACCCGTTTACCCCTCAGCCGTCCACCTAACCCTAACTTCATCTAACCACCCTATATATATAAACCCATTGTGAACCCCCTGTTCACCAAAACCTTTAGCCGCTCTCCTTACCTCCTGCACCCTCTCCCGCTCTCTCTCCCGAAGCCAGACGGCGCCAGCACCGACGCAGAGACCAGCTGCGGCAACCGCAGTGCTGACCTCTAAGCATCCCTCAGTGCTGCCCTGTGCCCTCCTGCCCTTCTCCTCTCCCGTAGTCGCCGTGACCAGCGATGAAACCTCAGCCAGCCGGCGACTCCCCGTCGCGATCTCCCAACGATACACCGCAACAGACAGCAGCTGCAACCCTTGCTCGCCGTCATCTTCTCATCCATCTCTCTCTCTCTCTCGCATTGTGTGCATGTTAATTGTGGCCTTGTTCGTGGTTCATGTTCGGAGTTTGTTCGTTGAGTTCGTGTTCGGGAATCCATTTCCGTTATTCTCTTTGCATCGTCGTTTCCGTCGTCGTCTCTTAGGTAAGTAACTTGTATTCATTTCTTTGTGTAATGCAAGTACTAAATATCGCCTGTAGTGTAGTTGTGTTCTAGAGACAATTCTTGTGTGAAACCCATGTTGTATATTGTCTCTATTGTGTTGACCCGCCTGTAGTTGCCTCATTACACACATGACATGAAATAACTTAGGGATGACCAGTTCTTGATGTGTACATGCATGTTGTTCGTATGATATCGTGTGCTTGGTTGTGTTAGTCGTAGTATAACTTGTTGTAAACTTGTAAAATACCCTATACCATGTTGCTTGGACATCTGGTATACCATATTTCACATTTGTTATGATTTGGATGAGTTTCATATGATCTATGTCGATTTTATGCATGAAGAACAATTCTGTCCTTGTTGTTACCCCGTTTTTTATCAGTATTTTAGACTCTATTGAGGTCAGCAAATAAAAATTATTTGTGAATATTAATTATAGATAATTTTGTCTTCTTTACAGATTTTCTGACAGATTTCAGTTTTGATTTATGAGTTGCAAGTGATGACTATTTTACTACAGATGTGTTTAAAATTTCAGATCTAGTTTTGTATGAATTCTGTATGGTAATTTATTTTTCTACTGATATTAAAGATAATATTTTGATTAAATATTTTGCTGAGTACAACTAGACTTGATTGAGATCAAACCCCCTAATTTTTTTTGTGGATTTAATTAACGACTTTTACAAACTATTCTATACTTGCAAACAACTACTATACTTGCAGAATATTCTTGCTGTTCAATAAAGAACCCTAATTTCAACCTGATTCTATTTGCTTTCTATAAAAATTTTGTGAATATGAATTGTATCCTACTGTATCTATTTTACTACACTTTTAACGGATCTGGATTTCAAATTATATTTTGCAAGATATTGCCGTTTTAGTACTGCAGTGTTTATGATTCCAGATTTACAAAACTGCTGTACCTTGTTGTTTTCTGATTTTAATTGAGTATTCTATCTATGTTGGAAAATTATGAAAATTTATTTTCTGTTACTAAACATACTAAAGAATACCCCAGATTTTTCGTGGATTTAATCAGTGAGTTTTTATAAAGGTTTTACTGTTTATGAATACAAACTTTTGATTTCTGGCTGAACATATTTCCTGGATACAAATCTTTTTTGAGTCCTGTTGTTGTGAAATACCATATGAATTATATATATTTTCTGGATTTGGCCGGGAGTCTATTTTTCAGATATTCTGACGGATCCAGGTTTGTATTTTTGTAGCAATGTGAATTCCAGATTTGGTACAGTGCTGTCTTGCTGTCTTGAACTAGAATTTTTATTGTTCTATCCTTTTATGTGTTGTTTATCATCTGCACATATTTATCTTGCAACCTGAACCTGTTACTTGTTAATGCCATGTTATTCTTGCGCTGTTTGTGACACATGCATGCCTGTTTGATAATAATATCAAATAATCATGCCGGGGTTAAGGAAAAGATCAAGTAGTGGAAAATATAGAATTGTGTATTTAGAAGGGGGCTCGTGTTTTCCACCTGTTACGTGTTCATGACTACATGATACATGATCCTGTTTACCTGATTACCTGACTGCACACTTCCCTATAGGAAGGTGTACTCAGAAAAGGACCACTAGGTTCTACCTATTCCTGTTCCTGTTTTCCCTGATCCCTGAGTACACGGCCCTATGGACTCCACTACGAAATCTAAACGTAACTTGTTTGAATGTAGCAACCATGTGATAAAAATTTGGGACGCATGAAGTGCTACCTAGATAGTAATAATACAAGACTTGACTTGACATAACATGATACCTGTTACATGCTTACCTGTTACCTGTTTACTTGTACCTGTATACTTGTATACTTGTTTACCTGTATACCTGTTTACCGGTTCATTTGTATACCTGCTGACCTGCTTGCATGACACTTGACACTTGATACATGTTATCTGTAATGTTAATATATCATGTTACTTGATTTTGTTTCTTGATTCATGTTAGTTATCCTGTTCTGTTGACATGCCTATACCATGCTATGTTTATTTCCGCTGTTATTCTATTTGTTTATTCTTTTCCATGTACTTGTGCCTGCACTACAAGTGACCCGTAACTTGCATTGACGGGTATTTTTTTCTTTTCCCTCTTCCTGCAATTTATTAAATTGTAGATTTTGGAGATCAGCTGCCAGATGGTGCAGGTGATCTGAGGTTCTAGTTGCTGGAGTTTTGCTATATTTATTTTCCTGCTATTCTTGGATAAATGTATTTGCTACATGAATTTTGTATTAGGCAATGTGATCCAGAATAATTGACTTATTCAGATCTGATTTATTTGAGATTATTACATTTGTTTCAAGTAAATTCCTGTTGGTATTTCGATTCATATGTGCATGCGTGGTTGACTTCTCTTGCTTCCTACTCTGATATTCCTGTGAAATCTTGTAAAGATCTTGACAGCTTATTGATGATGAAAATCATTCGCTGGGCTTAGTCACGTATCCGTATTCCGTATTTCCTTTTTGGGAAGCGGGGCATGACATCTATCCTCAAGTCAAGATACATTCATCTTCCGGGAACAAACGGAAGAATTCAAGCGAGGAAGAATCCAGGAAGTTTCAGAAAGACTACACAGGTCAACGTCTTCCATCTTCAGTACCGCACTTCGACAAGTTCTCTTCTCTCAATGCAAGCGTATCAGCCATCCTCATGGAAGGCGAGAAGGAGAGAATAATCTGCCCACCCCCTAAGATGTCAACGTCTAGCAAGAGAAAAGACAAAAATAAGTGGTGCATATTTTACAGAGATTTTGGACACACTACTGAAAAATGTCGAGCCCTTAAAGAAGAACTGGAAGTCCTAATTCGCAAGAGCTATCTCTCCAAATCCGTTCAGAAAGATAACAACGCCAAAAAACCTTCACCCCGACGGGCTAATAAGTGTTAAGAGAGGTCATCCGAATCGCAAGACTCTGAACACATGGCCGTTCTCCACTCCATTCACGGAGGCCCGATGGGGGGAGATTCCAACTCCTCCCACAAAGATTTCGTTAGGGAAGTCAACTTCCTAGATAACATCCCACCTGCTAAGAGCACCGGGGTCCCGATATCTTTCTCCGACAAGGACTTAGAAGGTGTCCGAACACCTCACTGTGATGCATTGGTCATAAACCTTTGCATGATGATTCATGAGGTACGATGCATCCTGGTGGACAACGACATCTCATTAAACATCCATTTCATGAACACTTTCAATGGCCTCAAGCTCCCCCGAGACCGACTCAAACAAGCCGGTTACACACTCCTCGGATTCTCTGGTATACCCTTTCAAATATAAGGAATTGTCACACTTGATGTGACAGCAGGAAAAGCTCCCGCAACTTGAACGGAAACACTGGACTTTATGGCATTCGACGTCAAAGCAGTGTGCAATGCAATATTTAGCCATCCTGGCATAGTGGCCGTCCATGCAGTTGCTTCCGCCTACCACATAAAAATGAAGTTCCCAACAACAACAGACGTAGGACAAGTTGTAGGGAGCCAACAGGTAGCACGAGCATGCTACACCGCTATAATGGGGGGCTCGGTTCTCCCCCTCGTTGCCATAGAGTTACCGCAGAAAGCAGTCACAATTCTAAGACTGTAAACAAGTTTGAATTCACTGCCATAAAAAATTCTGCCAAATCATCTCTCATCAGGTCCAAACTAGTTCTCATCATAACACAGTAATAAACCCCCCGCCCAAAGCCACCCCGCTCATGCAATGGAAAGTAGTCCTGCCAAAACTAGGTCTCCCATCTTTCTGCAAGACAATGGGAGGCTCTGTCATGCCCCGCTTCTCAAAAAGAGAATATGGAATAAGGATACGTAAGTAAGTCCAGCGAATGGATTTCACCATTCATAAGCTGACAAGATCTTTACAATAAGCACAAGTATCAACAAGAGATAACAATAGGAACCAACCACGCATGCATGAATAAATCAATATACCAACAGAATTTACTTGAAACAAAATTTAATAATCTCAGATAAACCAGATCTGGAACAAGTGTTATAAATCCTGGGTCAAACTGCCCAATACAAATAATTCAAGTAGAAATACATTTATTCAAAATAAGCAACAGGAAATATTAATAGCAAGAACTCCAGCAACTAGAATCTCAGATCACCTACTCCATCAGGCAGCTGGTCACCAAAGTCTGCAATTTAACAAATTGCAAGAAGATGAAAAAGAAACAAAATGCCCGTCAATGCAAGTTACGTGCCGCTTGTAGTGCAAGCAATAAGTACAGAAAAGATAGACAAGTATAAAGTAACAGAGGAAGTAAGTACTAAATAAGCATGGAGTACAGGTGACGGAATGGTTAACATAAAACAGGAGTAGGAACAAGTAATATAATGTGATATCAGTGTGCATGTGACATGTGACAGGTAACAAGTATCATGCAAGCAAGTAAACATGTAACATGTGTCAGGTAGCATGTACAGGTAATAGGAATATACAGGTGATCATGATATTTCAAGTCTTGTATTCATTTCTATCTATGAAGCACTTCATGCATCCCAAATTTTACCACATGGTTTCTACATTCAAACAAGTTGCGTTTAGATTTTGTAGGGGATTCTATAGGTCATGTACTCGGGTTTTCACAGGATTACAAAACTTGGTCGGTAAACTTGATCGGTAACATGTAATTAACTTGGTTGGTAAACTTGATCGGTAACATGTAATTAACTTGTTTGGTAAACTTGATCGGTAACATGTAGTTAACTTGGTTGGTAAACAAGTCACATGGGAAACACGGGTCCCCTTCCGAGTACAGGCTCCTATATTGTCCACTGCTAGATCTTTCCCTTAAAACTCGGCTTGATTACTTGTTATTATTATCAAACAGGCATATACGTGCACAAAACAGGGCAAGAATAACATAGTATGAATAAGGGCCAGGTTCAGGTTGGAAAATAAATATGTACAGGTGAAAGGCAACTCATAAAATATTAGGACAACGAAAATTCTAGTTCAGGACAGTAAGACAGTACTGCACCAAATCTGGGATTCCCGTTGCTAAAAATATGCAAACCTGGATCCGTCAGAAAATCTAGAAAATAGACTCTCGGCCGAATCCAGAAAATATATATGTCATATGGTATTTCACAAAAATGGGACTCAAAACCGAATTGTATCCAGAAAACGTGTTCATCCAGAAATTACAAAGTTGTGTTCATAAACAGGAAAACAGCATAAAAACTTACTGATTAAATCCAAGAAAAATCTGGGGTATTCCCTAGTATGTCTAGTATCAGCAAATAAAGTTTCATAATATTCCAATATGGATAGTATAGTCAAATAAAATTAGAAGACAACAAGATGTAGCAAATTTGTAAATCTGAAACTCTTGACACACAGCGCTAAAACAACAATAGCTTACAGAATATAAATCAAAAACCAAATCCTTCAAAAGGGTAGTAAAATAGATACAGTATGCTATAATTCTTATTCACAAAGTTTTTATTAAAAGCAAGTAGAATCATGTTGAAATTTAGGTTCTTTACTGAACAACATGAAAATTCTGTAAGTATAGTAGTTGTTTGCAAGCATAGAATAGTTTATAAAAGTCATCAATTAAATTTAAAAAAATTTGGGGTTAATCCCAGTCAAGTCTAGTTGTACTCAACAAAATATTGGATCAAAATATTATCTTTATCATCAGTATAAAAATAAATAACCATACAGAATTCATATAAAACAGAATTTGAAATTTACTATACATCTGTAGTAAAACAGTAATAACTTGCATCTTACAAATCGAAACTGAGATCTGTAAGAAATTCTGGAAAGTAGACAGAAATCTCTATGATTCATCTTCACAAATAAAATTGATTTACTGACCTTAATATGGTCTAAAACACTGAACAAAAACGGGGGAACAGCAAAAACAAAGATCTTCCTTATGCATAAAATCAATTAGTTCATATGTAACACATCCAAATCATAACAAAAAGTGAAATATGGTATACTAGATGTCCAAGAAACATGGTATATGGTGTTTAACAAGTCTACAACGAGATATACTACAACTAACACATCGTGCATACAAGATCATACAACACATCATGGATCACGAACAACATTCATATATGCAACAAGAATTAATTATTTCTAGGTTATTTCATATTGTGTGTCTAATGAGACAACTACGGGCGAATCAACACATATAGAAAAGATCTAATCAAGGGTTTCATGGGGATAGATCTTGAAGCAACTATACTACAGGCGGTATTTAGTACCTGTATTTTATAATAAAAAGAAATACAAGTTACTTTCCTTGAAATTGACGAAACGAAGCAAGAATGAGAATGAAGGGAACGGATCCCGGGCAACAAACACAACGCACAGATCTTGATGATGGTCAATATCAAGATGATAGACGGCTGAGATCGAAGAGATCAAGATCAGATCAGATCAGGCGGCTCTGATGTAGGGCTGGATGATGATGATCGCGATGTGATGATCAAGATCACCAAGGCAATCAGACAACTCTGAATCAAAGTGATCAAGATGTGTTGATGATGAAGAAGATGATGATGATCAAGCAGATCCGACGGTCGAGATCAAGGGATCAGGAAGATGATCATCATGATCATGATGATCAAGAGGAGATCGAACGGCCCATAATCAAAGTGAAGCTCACTGTTAAAGAACACAATCGGGGAGACTTGGGTGGTGACTGAGCTTCGGCGCCGGCAGGAGCAGGCCACACGGTGGTCGACTGGTCGGCGAGGGGCACATGGCTTGACATTGGGCTGTCGGCTTCTAGAGAGAACAGCACAGGGATGTAGGGGGGTTGGCTGTTGGTCGGGGCTTCATCGGCGATGGCTGAACAGCGACGGTACCCACAGTGATATGACGGCAGCGCTAATGCTGCTGTCGTTGCTGTCTGTCGTTGGAGAGGAGACAAGCGCGCGCTGCTTTCTGCGTTGCGTAGGGAGGAGGAGAGGCAAGGCGGCAGGGGGCTGCTGTGGTTGGTGTCGAGGTAGGGTTGCGAGGCAACTGCCGCAGCGGGAGAGGAAGGGAAGGAGAAGGTTCGCTGGTGGGATGTAGGGTCGGGAGAGAGAGAGAGCACACGGGAGATTGAGGATCTGGAGTTTGGAAGGTAGGGGAAATGTAGATAACGGCTGTAGAGTTTTAGGGTTAGGGTGACAAGGTGAAATATATATAGGGTAGAAGTGGGTAAAAGGGTAAACAGGTATTGGGTATAGGCTTAGAATCCAATAGGCAAGGGTATTGGGTTAAAAACTATTAGGAAAATAAAAAATATAACCATTCAAAATATAATTAAACTTAGATAAATTTTGGGGACATTTAAAAGCAAAATTTGAATAGGGAGAACAATAAAATTGTAGTGGAAGAATTTAACTGGATAAATCAGGAGTCAAAATTGAATTTAAGACAAAAATAAATTCTATTAATAAAATAATAGATTACAGGGGTTCAAAAAGTGATGACGGACACAAATAAATAATAGTACCAAGAAAAATACAATAACTATAATAACAATAATAATAGTAATAACAGTAACAATAATAATAATAGAAATCAAAGTAATAATAACAATAATAAGATTTGTATTATAATATAAAAATCATAGGAAATAGTTACAAATATAATTATTAATTAAAAATAGACTTTAATACGAGATCCAACAATACATTTTAACAAAAATATTTTGAAAAAATTAAAATACCAAAAATACACAGAAAATACGTATTTGCGAAAACAGGGGTTACAGGCTCGTTCCAAAACAGACAAGTTCAGGCAAGGTCTGCCAAGTTACTTGCCTAATGACTCATCAACGTAAAGATCCGGGAGGCAAGGAGATATCAGCAGGGACATTGAAAGTAGAAAACCTTATGAAGTAGAATGAGGATGTCTAAAACGTCATCTCTTAGTAGTAGTAACAAAATTTCTCAATTTGTAATAAAAACCGCTTCGACTACTGGTCTTTACATGTAATGACGGCTAGCCATTAGAGTAGCCGGTTTATTTTCCAATAAAATTTTGTATTAATTTTTTGTAAAATTATTGTATAACTCTACGGATGCATACAATGAGTTGAGTGCCAAACTTAAACACAAAAAATGGCACAAAAAAAACTCGTTAATAGCTCCATATAAGACAGGTTCGGAGTCCATACCCATATCTCGAAGTTACTCTCGCAATTTGCAATAAAGCAAGTTCAGAGTTTGCTTTGCCATTCGATCTGCTCTTGCAATCCGTTAGCGCCTCAACGACAAGTTCGGAGTCCATACCCATGGCTCAATGTTACTTTAGCAACTTGCGACAAAGCAAGTCTGGGGTTCAAGTCGCTATTTGATATGCACCTGCATACTGTTAATACCTAAACTAACAAGTTCAGAATCCATACCCATTGCTCGGCGTTACTTTAGCAACCTGCAATCAAACACGTTCGGAGTTCAATTCACCATTCGACCTGTTCCTAAAACTAGTTAAAATCCATTAAAGACAGATTAGAGGTCCAAAATTGTGGATTATATTCACTCCAATAAAACTTGCGAAAGCAACATTTGGGGTTCAACTCGCCACTCGATGTAACTCTCACAATTTGTTGGAGGATCCGTACAACAAGTTTGGAAAATAGCTCTCCCTCAGAGTTGTTCCTACAACTAGCTGAGTATAAGACAGATAAGTTCTAAACTCCATCATACATAGCACACATCGTCGACAGTTCGTTAGCTATACACAGCAGACTTGTAGCCCTATTATTTAGCTACAAAGAACCAAGTCGATGACCCATCAATCTCAACAACAAGGATCGAGCATATGAGGAGATTTCATCAAATATCAAAAAATTATCACAAACCCATATGTTCAGATCCAGTACCACCACAGATAGTTACAAATACAAAATGGCAAGTCTATAGTCCAACTCTCCTCCAGAGCAACTCATACGACTAGCCAACCCCCAAGACGACTAATCACAGGACAAGACACCGACGTGTAGAAGACTTCTTATTTCACAAGGCACAAGTCTCATCACAACTGCAGAATTATAATGAGTCTAAATGAAATGCCTAAGAATTGTTACAAAAGTCTTGAAAAAACTGTACAACAAACTATCTTGCAGGTCATTCTTCCAGCTACGCACTATAGCGATGCTTCACCTAAGAGACACAAAACACTTTACAGGCTTTCTGCCAGCTAACAGCTCCCCAGGCCGGCTCAACTCTTGACGATGAAATTCAAGATAAGTCTTTCTTAGGCGAGCAAGCTCCAGGTTTATCCTACCACCTTTACCTAAGTAGGCTCCAACTCATTCTCGCGTGAAACACCGCACAAACGGATGTATCCCAACGCCATCAAGCGTGACATATCATGAAGGAAAGCAAGCTCAGTGACCCAAGGACCTCATTCAGTGTACACAACTACTTGTCAGCAAAGAGAAAAACGATATCACCTCAGCGCTGAACAAATACAAGGGACTTCATTTAAATATTAAGAAGATTCAGAACACCCATACATCGCTCCATAAAATGAGTCTGGCACTCCGCACGTAAAATTGAGTTCCTCTAGCCAACAACTCGTTCGCTCCAAATAACGATTTCAACGCTCTGCTCGCTGCACAAGGTCCATCAACAATTCGTTGACTCCAAATAAAGAGTTCAACGCCTTGATCTTTGCTCCAGTTTCATCAACAACTCGTTGACTTTAAACAACGACTTAATGCTCTGCTCACTGCTCGAGCTCCATCAACGAATTGTTGGCTCCAAACAACGAGTACAATGCTCCGCTCACCGCATGAGCCCCTTCAATAATTCATTGACTCCAAACAAAGAGTTCAATGCTTTGATCTTCGCTCAAGTTTCATCAACAAATCATTGGCTCCAAACAAGGAGTTCAGTGCTCTGGTCTCCGCTCGAGCTCCATCAAATAACTCGTTGAATCCAAACAACGAGTTTGACGCCTCGCTTTTCGCTTGAGCTCCATAAAAAAAGTCTTGGCTTCTTACAACGGGTTTGGTGCCCCACTCATTGCTCGAGTCCTTCCAACGACCCATCATTTTCATGCAATAGGCTCGGCATCCCACGCCAGCCTAGAATTGTCTCTACAAAACTTGTTGGGTGCAAACAACAAGTTCAATATCAACTCCATCTCAGAGTTATCCCTCCGAACTTGCTGGGATCAAACAACAAGTTCAACATTCAATTCTGTCTCACAGTTGTCTCCATAAACAAGCTGGGTGCAAACAATAGTCTCAAACATCCGACTCCATCACAGAGCTCACTACAAACTTGATAGGCGCAAACGGTAAGCTTTACATCAACCCGATTAAGGAGTTACCTCTATAAATTGGCTGGGATCAAACGGCAGTTCCAACATCAACTCCGTCTCAGAGTCCCTCCATAAATTTGTTTGGAACAAAGAACGAGCTCGAACATCCAACACCGGCTTAAAATTATCTTTACAAACTTTCTAGGCGAGAACAATGAGTTCTACATACAACTCTGTCACAGGGAGTCTCTACAAACCTGTTGGGCGAGAAAAGCAAGTTCAAACAACCAACTCTATCTTACGGTTGTCTTTATAACTCGCTTATACCAAACAGTGAGTTCAAAATTCAACTCCGACAAGAGTTTCCCCTATAGACTTGTTGGGAATACACAACAGGTTTAACGTTCAACACCGTCACAGAGTTGTCCCTCCTACAAAATTACTAGGATCAAACGAAAAGGTCAACATTCAAACCATTACAAAGAGCTCTCAAAACTTGCTGGATTCAATTAACAAGCTCCACGACCAACCCCATCTCAGAGTTATCTCAACAAACTTGCTGTGATCAAACAACAAGTCCAAACATCTGACTTTGTCTAAGGGCTGCCTCATCACAAATTTGCTAAGCGCAAACGACAAGTTCAAACATCCAACTCCGTTACAGAGTTCTCTGTTAACTTATCGAGTTCAAAAAACAAGCTCTACCTCAACTCGATCTAAGAGTTTCCTCTATAAACTTGTTGGGATCAAACAATAAGTTCTATATTCAACTCAATCACAGAGTTCTCTACTAACTTGCTGGGATCAAATAGCAGTTTCAACACCAACTCATCCTTAGAGTTGTCTCCATGAACTTGCTTAGCGCAAATAGCAGGTTCAACACCAGCTCTGCCATAGAACTGTCTCCACAAACTTGCTGGGCGCAAACGGCAAGTTCAACGTTCAACTCCGTTACAGAGTTCTCTCCAAACTTATTGAGTGCAAACATCAAGTTTGAACGTTCAACTCCGTCTCCGAGTTGTCTCGAAACTCACCAGGATCAAACAATAGTTTCAACGTCAACTCCGTCTGAGAGTTGCCCTTACAAAAACTTTTTGGGTACAAACAGCAAGTTCGAATGTTCAACTCCGTCTCATTATTGTTATCCCCAAACTCGCCGGGATCAAACAATAGGTTCAACATCCGACTTGGTTGTTAAGTTCTCTTCAAGCTTGCTGAGCGCAAATGACAAGCTCTACATCAACCCGATTAAGGAGTTGCCCCTCCAAACTTGCTGGGTGCAAATGACAAGCTCAACGTTTAAACTCTGTCACAAGAATTTCCTCCGCAATAGCTCGTGTCTAGGTCAGCTACGTACTCAAAGATCCAATGATCAAAGCACTTAGCTCCCAGACTGACGCAACACTTATCCAATGGCAAAACACTCGACAAGACAAGCAACCAACACAATGCTTAATCGATGAAAGAGCGGTTCAGTAGAACCTACGACAAGATGTTTGATTGAAAAGCAAAACAAGCAAACGACACAATGTTTGGTCAACAAAAGAGCAATTTAACAAGGTGGACCACTCAATAAAACGAGTGGACAGCCACAAATCAAAGCCAAGTTCAAGCCAAGTTCATGCTTCAAGCCAACTTCAAACCAACTTCAAGGCAACTTCAAGCCAAGTTCAAGCTTCTTCACAAAACCAAAAACCTAGTACTCCTACTTTTCCGTCGAAGACGACTCAAGTCCGAACAAGGCAAGCTCCTTGCAGAATCAAAGCTTCAACCAATACTCCAAAAGCAATGGCAAAAAGTGCCAACCAAAGTGAGGCTCTCGGGTTCAAAAGAGATGGAAGGAAAGAAGAAGTAGGGGATCTATTCGGGTTTCGGTTTCACAAACCAAACCCACAAACAAAACCCAAAAATCTTAAAGATTTGGATGGGTTGCGGGTACGGGTTCCAAACCCGAACTACCAAACCCGAACACCCCATACTCTTCTTCTTCCTCCTCCACTTCTTCTTCAAAAATTGTCCTAAAAAATAGAGGTTCGAGTCGATGAAGCCACACAACATCAAGCTCTGCGACATCGCCGCCACACCCGCTCATCGCTCCCACACTTGCCGAACTCACCACTCAACCACGAGGCTCCAAAGTCCACAAACTCTTCACCTCCAATAGCTCCACCAAAACTCGATAGCTCGCCAATGCTTGCAAAGAGCTTCGTAGCTCTGCGAAGCATAATTTGGCAAGAACGAACAACCACATAGCTCGGCGAAGAACTGTCGCAGCTCGACAAATCGTAACAGAGATTCATAGCTCGACGATATAGACAATCGATAGCTCGGCAACAAGTCAAAGCCCATAGCTCGGCTAGGTGACGGAGCTCCATAGTTCGCAACTCCCATAGCTCAGCAATGCTTGAGACTTCATAGCTCGGCGATGCATGACTCTATAGCTCAGCGACGTGAGGAGCTTCTTACTTTGGCAACTGCTCACACATAGCTCGATTGCGACGGCAACAAGCTCCAAAGCTCGACAGAATCAGTAGCTCGGTGAGAAAGGAGTGCTTATAGCTTGGCGACAAAGCTATCCCATAGCTCGGCCAAGAGGAAATGGCCATAGCTCAGTCAAATTGTTGGCCGAGCCAGGGGGCTCCGAAAGCGCTCAGAGACCGTCAAATCGCCCATGAAACCGTGCCCCAGAATGATTGATGCTCTAGATCGAATCACTCTATCCCCATCACTTCGCTCACCTCTCCACCGCTTGATCACACTCAGCAGGCGAGCCAGGCGCTGATGGACAATCTTGATGGAGCCACGCAACCCCTTATCACAGTGATCAGATCTCAGCCTCTAATTCAACTCTGCACGCGAGCTCATCTTGATCAACACTGCAGATCGCTTTAAAAAGCATGCCCAAGTCAGATTATTCAAGAAAAATCCCATAAAATTCATTTTAAATTTGAAAAATTAATTTAAAAATCTAAAAATAATTATTTGAATTCGAAAAATTCATTAAAATTTCGGAAAAATATTTAAAATTGGGTTAATTTATAATAAAATTTGAAAAAATGATTTTTAAATTGAGAAAATTATTTAACAATCCAGAAAAATTCAAAAAAATTCAAAGAAATATGAAAAATTCCAGGAAAATATTCGCTGCCTTCAGAAGCCACCGATAAGTTTCAGATATCTCCAAGCGCTCTAAAAGCTAAGATTGTATTCCAGAATCAAAAAATAGGCATACTACTCTCTGAAAACCAAGAGAACTGTCTTCCGGAAGTGGGGGGCTTATGATAATGGTGAAAATCACAGCAAATCAGGGTTGTACGATTCCAGCATATATCTCAAAACTTCTACATGCAGATTAATCATAACAGACTTTTTAAACAGGTCTGGCCTTTTCCAGGCTCCTCTACAAGACTTAAGCCTTTTTCAAGCCCATAAAAAGTGACAGATTAGGCCCACTAGGAGAGACACCCATCCCATGAGGCTTGTTAATCATATCTCTTATCTGCAAATAGGAGAGCTTATCTCTTGTGGGGGAGATTCTAATCCATCCAATGGATTCATGTCAATCTCTTGATATATTTCTCATGCCTATGAATATAACCCCCCCCCCCCCCCCCCCAAATCTCCAGTCAGATAGTAAACTACAGTTTCTCTCTCAAACTCTCTTTCTCTCTCTGGTTCTGACTTGAGCGTCGGAGGGTCTGTCGCAGGGGCCACACCGGCCCGGAGTTTCAGGCTTTTTACATGTCCATCGGCTGCGTCAGCAACCGTCGGATTCAGATCATGGTGTTCAATCAACAATCCAGATTCAATCTCAGGAAGTCTAATCGCATTTCACGACAAAGATCAAAGATCAGGTTTTTAGTAGTTTCCATCAAATATTAACTCAGTATATATGTGTTTGCTCCCACACCAAAATAAGCAGCAACAAATAGTAATGCGATTACATCTATTACCTAGACGAATTCTTTTGGTAGCAAAGATGAGGGAAACATTATTTGCTAAAAATGTGATGATGTGAAGATTAATGAAGAAGAAATGTTGATGAGTACTGTCAAAGTGTTCACAGCTGTTACTTTGTCAACAAGGGGCACTAGATCTCTTGTTGAATCAATGGAAGAATAAGAATAAGAATATGAAGTTAGAGTATTGGGCAAGAAAAGAATATATATAATATATGGTGGATATTACCTAGACGAATTCTTTTGTTAGCAAAGATGAGGAAAACATTAATTATTTGGTAAAAATGTGATAATTAATGTGAAGAGTAATGAAGAAGAAATGTTGATGAGAGTACTGTCAAAGTGTTCACTGTTACTTTGTCTACAAGAGGCAGTAGATCTCTTAGCTTTCGCTTTGAATCTATGAAAGAATAAGAATATGAAGTATAGTATTGGGCAAGTAAAGGACAATACATGGAAAATATGGAATAAAGTCCCACCTTTGGTAAAAAGGTATGAGTAAATGTTAATACTATGCCTTTGTTTTCTGATTGCTATCCGCTAAACCTTGACAGCAACTTTGCAGGTTTTCTTTTTAGGGGCTCATCGGAGTCTGATCTAGAATCGAGACATCTCCCTATTTATCTTTATCTTTTACTATGTGATCTACAACTTGGTGATGAGTGATTATCTTTCTATAGATAACAAACATATCTAGGCTTATATATAAGAAATTACTACTAGAGAAGTGATCTTCTTATATCTTTGGAACCGAAGATCTCCGACTAACATGAGAGAATCTATACTTTGCTAGTGTAGCTCATTGTTTCAGCAGTCATATAATTATTTATTTATTTATTTATTGAGTTAACATATAATTCTACTTTGCTGATGCAAATTTCCTTATATCATATACTGAAGTGACTGTTATGTCCATACCAATGCTACCAAATACATACTAACTAATGTTTTTGTCATATTTAAGCATAGAGATATACAGTAAAACAAGTGATTAGTAGTATAAAACAGGAGGAATCATCAGAGGAGTGTGGAGAAAGAAACGATGCATGTGGGGGTTTGAGTGACAAACTAACCTAATTTTAAATTAAAATAAACCAAAAGAAGAAATAAAAGAGAAGCATGAAATTCAGTGAAGAGAGAGAAACTAAAAGAGAAGCATGAAATTGAGTGAAGAGAGAGAAGTATGAATGGATGGGATTGTGGCATGCATATTATGGTTGGAAGTAAAGAGAAGACGATGGAGTGAGAAAAAGTTCAAAGTGTCGCAGTTAGAAGAAGAAGAAGTAGCAGCAGTGCAATCGACTGCCATTAAGAATAGTCGACTGCGGTTGCTCTCTAACTTTGGGTCGAGGCACTGTGGTCGACTGCACCTTACGACAGTCGACTGAAGGGGGCTGATGTAGCAATACAAGCGGGGTCTGTGTGATCTATTTTGTGAGCATCTTTTTCTCTAGGTTAGATCGTACGGTTTCTGTCGTGTAGCTTTTTCTTCAGAATATATCGGACGGTTATTGTATCAAGATTAAACCTAGTGTTTCTCTAAAACTCTCTCTATAAATATTATTTTAAAGCCTCATTTAGAGAGGCAAGGAAGAATAGTTCATTGTAGAGAGATTGAGAGTTCTTCATAAACAACATATTATCCTTTAGTGAGACTTGAAATATATGTTCTTGGTGAAAGTGTTGTATCTTTTGTATCTTCTCTAATTGAATAACATCTTGGTTCTTTTCTCGAATTAAAATTCGCCCAAACTGGAATAAATATTGTGTGCTTTGTGTGTTTGATTTAATCTATTATTGCTTGATGATTTGTTTATAGTGATCACTTGTTGTAAATTTAGCAGCCGAATTCCTAACATTAATATATAACTGTTGGTTTCAGGGCCGTCCAAAAATAAATAGAGGAGAAAGAGAATTAGAATAAACAGCCCTCCTGTAGTTTTTGAGGGTACCCCCATTTGCAAAGCAACTTTCATTTTTATGCCCCTGTTTTTTAAGTTCATAATGTTCGTATACTTAATTTTTTTTTATAGAAATCATCACATGCTTATGTTATGTATCAAATTCTTCTAGGACCTTATTCCTCTAATAACTTAATTAATTTATGATGTTTGGCTAAAAGTAATAGTGTTGTATCCACCACACTTGACTGATTTTAGTAAATTATAATCACTAAGTATAAATTAATGAAAAGAAAAAACGGTGCTGTTTATTTTTGGGGTGTGGGGGCAACAGGTCTGAGTTCTTGTAATTTGTGTAGCGGAAGATATGATACTGGCGCTAGTCCGATCCTAGGCTGTAGGGTCGGCTCGGGGGTAGCAGTAGAGAGGTAGGGACCGGGGGCTCGGCTCGGATCTAGCTGCTCAGCTCGGATCTTCGAGGCTCGGCTTAGACTCTTGTACCTGCACACTGCCTAGGACTCTTGTATATGGTGTGTCTGGAAAGTATGATTTGTAGTTTCTTGGAGTGGTAAGTGGGGTAAGAAGAAGGAGATCTTAAGGGGACAAAGGCGTCGAGGGCCGAGGACCGATGACCGGGAGCCGAACGTCGAGCGCCGAGCCATAGCCTGAGCCAGGAGTTTGGCTCGGAGCTTATGACTGGCGATTTGAGGGTCGAGCATCGGTTGGCGAGCCTTCATGCTCGGATGCCGAGGGTCACTGTCGAGCGTTGAGCTCCCCCCCCCCCCTAGCTTGCTGCAAAAGCTAGGGGGTGGCTTGAGGCCACTGCCGAGCATCGAGCCCCCCAGCTTGATGTAAAAGCTAGGGGTGGCTTAAGGTTACTATCGAGGGTCGAGCCCCCCTGCTTACTACAAAAGCTAGGAGGTGCTCGAGGTCACTGCCGAGTGCCGAGCCCCCTTAGCTTGCTGCAAAAGCTAGGGGATGGCTCGAGGTCACTGCCGAGCACCGAGGCCCCCTGCTTGCTATAAAAGCTAGGGGGTGGCTTTAGGTCACTGCCGAGCGTCGAGCCCCTTGCTTGCTGTGAAAGCGAGGGGATGGCTCGAGGTCACTGCCGAGCGCCGAGCCCCCTGCTTGCTGTAAAAGCTACGGGGTGGCTCGAGGTCACTGCCAAGTGCCGAGTCCCCCTGCTTGCTCTGAAAGCTAGGGGGTGGCTCGAGGTCACTGCCGAGCATCGTGCCCCCCCCCCCCCCCCCCCCAGCTTGCTGTGAAAGCTGGGGGGTGGCTCGAGGTCACTGCCGAGCATCAAGCCCCTTACTTGCTGTGAAATCTGGGGGGTGGCTCGAGGTCACTGCAGAGCGTCGAGTCCCCCAGCTTGCTGTGAAAGCTAGGGGGTGGCTTTAGGTCACTACCGAGCTCCGAACCCCCTCCTGCTGTGAAAGCTGGGGGGGTTGCTCGAGGTCACTGCCGAGCATCGAGCCCCCCCAGCTTGTTGCAAAAGATAGGGGTGTGGATCGAGGTCAATGCCGAGAGCCGAGCCCCCTGCTTGCTGTGAAAGATAGGGGTGGCTCGAGGTGATTACCGAGCGTCGAGCCCCCTGCTTGTTGTGAAAGCTGGAGGATGGCTCGAGGTCATTGCCGAGCACCGAGCCCCCTTACTTGCTGTGAAAGCTAGGGGTGGCTCGAGGTCACTACCGAGCATTGAGCCTCCCAATTTGCTATGAAAGCTAAGGGGTGGCTCGAGATAACGGGTGTGGCTCGAGGTCACTACTGAGCGCCGAGCACTGAGCCCCCTGCTTGCTGTGAAAGATAGGGGGTGGCTCGAGGTCACTGCCGAGCATCGAGCCCCCCCCCTGCTGTGAAAGCTGGAGGGTGGCTCGAGGTCAATGCCGAGCGTCGAGCCCCCCCTAGCTTGCTGTAAAATCTAGGGGGTGGCTCGAGGTCACTACCGAGTGCCGAGCCCCCCTGCTTGCTGTAAAGGCTAGGGGGTAGCTCGAGGTCACTGCCGAGCATCGAGCCCTCCAGCTTGCTATGAAAGCTAGGGTTGGCTCGAGGTCACTGCCGAGTGCCAAGCCCCCTGCTTGCTGTGAAAGCTGGGGGGTGGCTCGAGATCACTGCCAAGCGCCGAGCCCCTCTGCTTGCTATGAAAGCTAGGGGGTGGCTTGAGATCATTGCTGAGCATCGAACCCCTCTACTTGCCGTGATAGCAAGGGCGTTGTATGTGATGCTGACGTCATGGGGGTGGAATTCGAAGCATTGAAATTTTGTCAGCCGTTAGATCTTGATGATCAAGATAGGATTGATTAGGGTTCCAACGTAAAATTTGAGGCGTTGAAATCTCATCAGTCGTTAGATCTTGATGATCAAGATTGAACAGTCAGGATTTTAATGTGGAATTTGATGCTTCGTTATCGCTCTATAAATCCTCCACCCCCTATCCATTTCTTCACTTTGCTTTCTCTTTCTAAAAACAGGAGCTTCTCTCTTCAACCCGTCTGCGACAACTCTTCGGTTGATCTCTCCGTTCACGAAATATAGGTTAGTATTTTTTTTATTATGTCGCACTCTTAGTTCGGTTCCGAAGCGAGCTCTTTTGGTTGGGCAGAAGGGGATCGTCAGTCGGTTTCCACGTGCTGGGATCTGGACGACCAATTTTTGGAGGGGGATTATCAGCCAGACTCCACATCGTGGGATTTAGATGACCAAGTTTTCGACGTGGTGCCCCTTCAAAGCTGCAAGCCGGAGGTGGTAGAGTCAGCTTCCACTGGGAAAGTTGAGGTATTAGGCGAGGAGGTTGAGGAAGGGGAGGTGGAGCAGGGAGGTCGTGAGGGAGGAGCCAAAGGAGAGGAAGATGAGGAAGGTAGCGAGGAAGGAGAGGCTCTCCCCCCTCTCCTGCCTTTGGCGACACCGTCTTCGCTGAAGGCGCCTCACATGCAGAAGAAGAAGAGGAAGTGGTGCCTGCCAGATAGTCCAAGGACACAAGATGAGTTCGAGCCAGTGCACAGGCTCGACGTCTCCTACTACAAGAACCCACGATCGAATAGGATATATCCTGATGATGTCGAAAACATGGTACAATTTGGTGTGGAGTTATCTTTGTTGGGCCGGACCTAGATACGGATGGACAACGCCCACTATTTGCTGAAGGCCGACTATCTGCCCGTGATAAGGGCCAGCTACTTCATTCCTCGGGCTAGCTACTTCTTCCCACCACCGAGTTGGCCCCCAGATTCTGTATGTTCCCCGAGTACACCTTCTTCTCGGGATTGAGGCTGCCGCTGCACCCGTTCATCAAGAGGGTTCTGAGGTGGAGGGAGCTATGCCCGATGTAGTACGGCCCCAATCGTGGAAGCAGCTGGTCTGCTTCATTTTGAAGTGCGAGGAGAAGAAGGTGCCACTAAGGTTGAAATATTTCCGTTCTGTCTTAGGGGTGAGCTCGCTCGGAGATCAGGAGGGAATCTTCTACATATCGCCTCGCCCCCACAAGAAGTGGTGCACGGTCATCCGGATTCCATAAAGTGGTGGAAGGAAAAGTATTTCGTAGTCGGGAGTGAGGTACCTTGGAAAATTTCTATGGTCTGGAATTTCTACAAGCCGAACCACAAACTCCCGAGGCGAGGGGACTTGACTGAGGCAGAGTGGGCTGACATAGACAGAATTTTCGAGGGGCACAACATCGGTTGGCCGAATGTGACAGAGTTACACTTAGCCCGAACTGGACTGAGCCCAGCCGACCCTTGTATGTTATTGTTTAATTCTGGTTTAATTTTCTGCTTTCGTGTTAACATTCCCCCTTTCTCTCTGCAGTGATGGACCAGTCAAAGCTCGAAGTGAGGAAGGCCCTGCTGGCACTAGCCCAGAAGAAGAGGGCCGAGAGGGCAGCGTCAAAGGCGGGGCCCGTCCAGGGGGCTCCGAGGCCCCCTTGAAGTGGTCCTCGAAGAAGTCGAAAAGAACCCACTCTTCTAGAGAGACACCCGATTTGGGGCCGAGCTCCAGTAGCCGCAAGGTTACTGAGGTCTTGAAGGCGGGGACCTCCGCCGTCCGGCCCGATGCCCAACATATGGTGGGCAAGAAGGGCCTAAGGCCGTTCGCCCCGGACTGGGAGGTCAAGGAGGGCCACTCGCTGGACAAGGGCCCGATCTCTATCGAGGTGGCAAATAAACTCACCACAGCCCGCGACCGGACCATTCTGGCGACCGAGACAGTGGAGACGGCCTACATGAAGTGGGCTCAAGCCCAAGTGGTGGTAAGTGTCGGTTTGTTCTTTCCTGATCCATGTCTATCTTTTTGTACTCGGCATTCTTTCCTGACTCCTGTCTCTATTCAACCAGACGTTGATGACCGGGGCGCAGCTTAAAAGGTGCTTCGAGAAGGAGGTCCACGTCGAGAAGCAGAATACCAATCGGTACCTTCGAGAAGCGAAGCACTTAAAGGTCGAGCTGACGACAGCTCAGGGGGTGGCATAGGCCTTCCAAGCTGACCTCGCCTCTCAACAGGACCATCATCTCCGTGAATTGGCAAAAGTTCGAGGGAAGGCGACTGCGGTGTACGAGGAGTTGGCGATGGTGGCTTCGGAGGAGTTGATGACCGCCCAAGAAGAGGCGTACGATCGAGCAAAGGAGTACTTTCTACTCCTTTAGCCCGAGGCAAAAATCGACCATCTCCACTACGGATGGGAGCCCCCCGTGCATCTGCTGACCCCTAGTGGCAAGGGAGATGAGGCGCCGAGGGATCCGCACTTGGAGAAAGAGGCGGGGGGAGCGACGGCCGACGAAGAGGTGTCGTTCTCCCCTCAGAAGTAGTTTAAATTTTCTTTTTCTTCTTGTATTTACTGAACGCGGACTAGACACCGCTTTTGTAACTAATTTTTGGAATTAATATAATCGTGTTTTTGGCCGACTCTCTGTGACTTGCACATTTTTGGGAAGCTTGAAGTGAATTGTTTTTTTCCCTTATTTTTGTCAGATGAATGAGACCCTAGGTGCCGTCCTCAGTTCTGTCGAGGTCCAGCAACTTCGAAATAGGCTAGAGTCCAAGGAAAGTGTCTTGATTCACTATCACAAGCAAGCCCGCCATCGAGAAGCCGCGGTAAGCCATTTCATGAACAAGTCCAAGGAGCTCAGTTTAGAGGCGGCTCGCCTGAAGAAGGCTATAGCCGACCGAGACTTGGGGGGATGCCAAGACGAACTGGTCAATGTCTGGTGCCTCCACCAGGCGACCGACCTCTGGGTCCGTTCTTCGTGAGGTTGTTGTAGAAAAGGAGTTAGAGATTCAGAGGTTGAAAGTCATGCTCGGCATAGGCAGATCTCGGTTCGGCCATCTTGGGAGAGGAGGCCCCTCTGTCTTGGGTTCCTCACCGACCCTCTATCTGGAGATGGCAAGGCCGGTTGATGTGCAGAGCTCTGTTGCCGAGACTTCTACTCTGGCGATGCCGGTGGTGCCAGACGAGCACACTGGAGGACAGACCCACTCGGTGGGGCTCAAGATGGTCTATGTTAGCCAAAAAGGCCCCACGAGAAACACTTAGGATGGGGTCAACAGAACCATTGTAATAATTTCTATTGTACTGTGGCCATTCAAGGCGTTTATGAATGAAATTTGATTTTTCCATCCTTCCGATTTGTAGGACAAACTAGGACGCCGCCTATAGTGTAAGCCTAGTGTCGAGCCCCTTATGGGTGTGGCTCAAGGTCATTGCCGAGTGCCTAGCCCATAAAGCTTGAGAAAGCTAGGATATTGCTCGAGGTCAATGCCGAGTGTTGAGCTCCCATGCTTTGTAGAAAAGTTAGGGTATGGCTCGAGGTCATTTCCGTGCGCCTAGCCCAAAAAGCTTGATAAAGCTAGGGTATTGCTCTAGGTCAATGCCGGGTATCGAGCTCCCATGCTTTGTAGAAAAGTTAGGGTGTGGTTCGGGATCATTGCCGAGCACCTAGCCCATAAAACTTGAGAAAGCTAGGATATTGCTCGAGATCAATGCCGAGTGTCGAGCTCCCATACTTTGTAGAAAAGTTAGGATGTGGCTCGAGGTCATTGTCGAGTGCTTATCCCATAAAGCTTAAGAAAGCTAGGTTATTGCTTGAGTTCAATGCTGGGTGTCGAGCTCCCACGCTTTGTAGAAAAGTAAGGGTGTGGCCCGAGGTCATTGCCGAGCGCCTAGTCCATAAAGCTTGAGAAGGCTAGGGTATTGCACTAGGTTAATGCCGGGTGTCGAGCTCCCATGTTTTGTAGAAAAAGTTAGGGTGTGGCTCGAGATCATTGCCGAATGCCTAAATCATAAAGCTTGAGAAAGTTAGGGTATTGCTCGAGGTCAATGCCAGGTGTCGAGCTCCCATACTTTGTTGAAAAGTTAGGGTGTGGCTCAGGGTCATTGCCGAGCACCTAGCCCATAAAGCTTGAGAAAGCTAGGGTATTGCTCGAGGTCAATGACTAGTGTCGAGCTCCCATGCTTTGTGAAAAATGTTAGGGTGTGGCTCGAGATCATTGTCGAGTGCCTAGCCCGTAAAGCTTGAGAAAGCTAAGGTATTGCTCAAGGTTAATGCCGAGTGTCGAGCTCCCATGCTTTGTAGAAAAGTTATGGTGTGGCGCAGGTCATTGCCGAGCGCCTAGCCCATAAAACATGAGAAAGCTTGGGTATTGCTCGAGGTTAATGCCGAGTGTTGAGCTCCCATGATTTTTGCAAAAAAGTTGGGGTGTGGCTCGAGGTCATTGCCGTGCACCTAATCCATAAAGCTGGAAAAAGCTAGGGTATTGCTCGAGGTTAATACCGAGTGTCGAGCTCCCATGCTTTGTAGAAAAAGTTGAGGTGTGTCTTGAGCTCATTGCCGAGCGCCTAGCCCATAAAACTTGAGAAAGCTAGGGTATTGCTCGAGGGCAATGCCGAATGTCGAGCTCCCACACTTTGTAGAAAAGTTGGAGTGTGGCTGGAGGTCATTGCTGAGCGCCTAAATTTGCCCAAAAATGAAAAAAAGAATGGAGCTCGAGGTCAATGCCGTGTGTTGAGCTCCCATGCTTTGTAGGAAAAATTAGAGTGTGGCTCGAGGTCATTGCCGAGCGCCTAGCCAGTAAAGCTTGAGAAAGCTAGGGTATTGCTCGAGGTTAATGTTGAGTGTCGAGGTCCATGCTCTGCAGAAAAGTTAGGGTGTGGTTCTCATTGCCAAGCTCTTAGGCCATAAATATTGAGAAAGCTAGGGTATTGCTCGAGGCCAAAGCCGAGTGTCGAGCTCCCATACTTTGTAGAAAAAGTTGGGGTGTGGCTTGAGGTATTGCCGAGCGCCTAGCCCATAAAGCTTGTGAAAGTTAAGGTATTGCTCGAGGTTAATGCCGAGTGTCGAGCTCCCATGCTTTGTAGTTAGTTAAGCCCTGGAATTCTTTTTATTTTCCTTTGAGCCCTAGAGCATAGAACGGACGGGATCTCACCGTCTGAACATGTGCCATCTTCTTCACAACCTCGCGCCTTATGTGAAATACGCCTTTCGACGATACCACTTAGGGCACCTGATCGGGCTAAAGCCCGCCTTCTCTTTCCCACAGTCTCATAGCAGCCTCGCGAGACTTGCGAGAAACGATAATAAATCTCGTCGTTAAGTCGTTAATTTGGTGGAATGTTAGGGTGCAGCTTGAGGTCATTGCCGAGCGTTTAGCCCATAAGGCTTGATAAAGCTAGGGTATTGATCGAGGTTAATGTCCAGTGTCGAGCTCCCATTCTTTGTAGAAAAAGTTAGGGTGTGGCTCGAGGTCATTGCCGAGTGCCTAGCCCATAAAGCTTTAGAAAGTTAGGGTATTGCTCGTGGTTAATGCCGAGTGTTGAGTTCCCATGCTTTGTAGAAAAAGTTGGGTTGTGTCTTGAGGTCATTGCCGAGCGCCTAGCCCATAAAGCTTGAGATAGATAATGGTATTGGTCGAGGGCAATGCCGAATGTCGAGCTCCCATGCTTTGTAGAAAAGTTGGGGTGTGGCTCGAGGTCATTGCTGAGCGCCTAAATTTGCCCAAAAATGAAAAAAAGGGAGCTCGAGGTCAATGCCGAGTGTCGAGCTCCCATGCTTTGTAGAAAAATTTAGGGTGTGGCTCGAGGTCATTGTCGAGTGCCTAGCCAGTAAAGCTTGAGAAAGCTAGGGTATTGCTCGAGGTTAATGCCGAGTGTCGAGCTCCCATACTTTGTAGAAAAGTTAGGGTGTGGTTCGAGATCATTGTCGAGCGCCTAGCCCATAAATCTTGAGAAAGCTAGGGTATTGCTCGAGCTCAATGCCGAGTGTCGAGCTCCTATGCTTTGTAGAAAAAGTTGGGGTGTGGCTCGAGGTCATTGTCGAGCACCTAACCCAAAAAGTTTGAGAAAGCTAGGGTATTGCTCGAGATTAATGCCGAGTGTCGAGCTCCCATGCTTTGTAGAAAAGTTAGGGTGTGGCTCAAGGTCATTGCCGAGCTCCTAGCCCATAAAGCTTGAGAAAGCTAGGGTATTGCTCGAAGTTAATGCCGAGTGTTGAGCTCCTATGCTTTGTAGAAAAAGTCGTGGTTTGTCTCGAGGTCATTGCCGAGCGCCTAGCCCATAAAGCTTGATAAAGGTAGGGTATTGCTCGAGGTCAATTCCGAATGTCGAGCTCCCATACTTTCTAGAGAAGTTGGGGTGTGGCTCGAGTTCATTGCTGAGGGCCTAAATTTGCCCAAAGATGAAAAAAGAAGGGAAGAAACAAAGATTCACTTTTTATTTACACAAAAAGGTGGGGCACGTGGTGCTGGTCATGAGTTTCGGTTACAAAAGGAGTTTAGTC
Organism: Hemerocallis citrina; assembly: GCA_017893485.1. Lineage (NCBI taxonomy): Eukaryota > Viridiplantae > Streptophyta > Magnoliopsida > Asparagales > Asphodelaceae > Hemerocallis > Hemerocallis citrina. The sequence goes on from CM030367.1 coordinate 176,313,496, forward strand.
ATTCCCTTCGAGGAACTTGATGAGGTGTTCCGCGTTCCAGGGCCTCTTTACTATCCTGTCCCCAGGTCTTCGAGATGGTACGTGCCAGGGCGTATATTTCGGAGACCGTATACGGGCCCTCCCATTAGGAGCCAACTTTCTCTTTTTGCTGGGGTCGGATACCACTAGCTTCCTGAGCACGAGGTCACCTAGCTTGATGTCGGTGGGGCGGACATTCTTGTTATAAAACCTCTCGATCTGCTGTTGGTATATACTTCTTCTGATGGCAGATTTTTCCATGACCTCGTCGAATAGATCCAAGTTGGTTCTGAGGTCTGTTGAGTTGTTCTCTTCGTCGAAGGCCATGATCCTGGGCGAAGGGAGCCCGATCTCTAGGGGATAATTGCCTCTGTGCCGTAGGTTAGGTTGAACGGTGACTCGCCCGTGGGGATCCTCTTCATCGTCCGGTGCACCCAGAGTACGCTGGGCAGCTCGTCAACCCACAGACCCTTGGATGAATTATCCAACCGCTCCTTAAGGCTGTCGAGAATTTGACGGTTCGCATTTTTGGCCTGGCCGTTTGACTGAGGGTGACATATTGATGAGAAGAACTGCTGGACACCGATGTCTTCGCAGAACTTTCGAAAGTTCTTGTCTGCGAATTGGATCTCGTTATCTGTGATAAGTACTGGCAGGATTCCGAACCGGTAGATGATGTGCTTCTAGAAAAAATTGCTGAGTTTGGTACTCTGTGATCGTGGCCAGGGGCTCAGCCTCGATCCATTTTCTGAAGTAGTCGATGGCCACCATGAGAAATTTCCTTTGGCCCGTCGCTTTTGGAAAATGGCCGACCAAGTCCATCCCCCACTTAGCAAAGGGGGTTGGACTTGCTAGGGAGCGGAGGTTGGCTTGTGAAAGCCTTTTCACCGAGGAGAATGTTTGGCAAGGCCCGCACCTTTTGACGAGGTCCTGGGCATCTTGTAACCTTATCGGCCAGTAGTACCCGTGGTTTAGGGCTCTTCTGGCGAGCGACCTACTCCCCATGTGACACCCCCCAATTACTTAATATAGTTCCTTCAGAGCATACTTGGCCTCATCGGGGGCCAGACAGCGAAGGTAGGGTCTGCTGTCCGTTGTTGTGTACGAGCGCTTGAAGTGTGTCTCGTTGATTATGATGAACCTTTCTGAACGAACTCTGGTCCTTCTAGCATTGGCTCGATCTTGAGGAAGCTCGTCCTCAGCCAGAAACTTCCGGATGGGAGGCATCTAGTTGTCCGGCTGAGGTTCGGTGGCGAGGCAGAGGACTTCGGGGAGGTCGATGCTAGGATATTGAGGAGAAATTCGATTAGGATGGTGCTGTAGAGCCCTTCGAAGGACGATGAGGCGAGTTTTGACAAGGAGTCAGTCTGGGCATTTTGCTCCCTAGGGATTCTTCAACCGAGGAGTAATTGAAGGACTTCAAGAGTAGCTGGACTACTGCGAAGTATCGGACCATTCAAGCATCATGAGCCTCGTACTCCCCGGTGATCTGGTTGACCACGAGCTAAGATTCGCTAAAAGCCCTGATTTGTCTGGTCTCCGCCTTGTGCGCCAGGGTGAGCCCGACGATCATAGCTTCATATTCTGCCTCGTTGTTCGAGACTGGGAAGTTATGTGAAGGGAATACTGGAGAATGAAGTTGTCGGGACTTTTGAGGATGAAGCCCGCACCGCTTCCTACTTCGCAAGACAAGCCATCGACATAAAATTCCTCGATCAGATCTGCTTCTTGAGTGTCGGATGGCTCGGAGATAGTGAACCACGTGATAAATTCGGCGAGGGCCTGCCCCTTAATGGTTGTCCTGGGTTGGTAGCTGATGTCGTACTGGTTTAGTTCGATCGACCACTTGACTAAGCGGCCGGAACTTTCGGGCTTGTGGCGGACGACCTTGAGAGGCTGGTGCGTAAGGACCTGGATAGAGTGGGCATGGAAGTAAGGGCGGAGCTTTCGCGCGGCCATTACCATGGCGTATGCCCCTTTTCCATCTTTGCATATCTTGTCTCGGTTGAGAGCAAGACTTTGCTCACATAGTAGAGAGGCTTCTGAACACCTTCTTCTTCCCGGACGAGCACGACACTGAGTGCGTTTTCTGAGGTTGAGAGGTACAGAAAGAGGGGTTCGCCCGGTTCGGGATTGCTCAGAAGCGAGGGGTTGGCGAGGTAGGACTTCAACTGGTCGAATGCCTGTTGCTAGGGGTTGCCCCATTCGAAGCCTTTCGCCCCTCGCAGGGCCTTGAAGAAGGGGAGGGACTTCTCCCCAGACTTGGAGAGGAAGCGTGTAACTCCTATTTCCAGCATCTATATTTTTCTACTGTAATTACATTCCTTGTACTCTGTCCATCAATTTGAGATCTGTATTTTGTTCCAGTTCGAATAAAATCATTTCATGTGTTTCAACTCAATTTTTGTGCCAATATTTATTTCAATTTCATTGTTCGTATCTGCTCTAATTTGTCGTTCTTCATGAAGAATTGACTGTTTCACCTCATCTATTTCATTTTCCTTAATTATAATGAATTTTGAGTCAATCTCTTGTTGGATCCCACTCAGACCCGCTATCCAAATACCTAAAATCCAAACCCTACTATTTAAACCTCCTAACCCTACTTACCCTAACCCTAAACCTAATTTACTATGTAACCCTAATTTTTCCACAGCCGCCTGCCCTCTCTCACTCCCATCTCCTTCCTCCGCTTTCAATCGAAAACCCATTTTGGAACCGGTCCCTATCACCTCACCTCCTTGCCTCCCCTTCAGCCGTCGTCGTCCCCATCCCCTGCACATCCTCGCCATCGTCACCATCATCCTCGACATCGTGACCCATCCACCATCGTCATCCTCTTCCTCGCTTCACCTCACTTTGAACCCATTAGCACCTGCCATCGCCCCCATTACTTTGCAAACTCATTGCCAGTCACCCACTACCCCATCACCTCTTCCTTTCCATCACCTCGTCCAAGCCAGAAGCCCGAACTCCCGCCGTTCTTCGCTCCCCTACTTTTGAACCCAAAAGAAGAGCGCCTTGTCGTTCCCCATCACCGCCGTCGTCGCTTCCCGACCACAGCGTCGCCATCATCATCCCAGCCGCCGCTCGCAATCGCCGTCGAAGCGCCACAACCATTGCTGCGGTTGATTAAGCAGAGAAGAAGAAGGAAGGGGGAGAGTTAGCTGTTCAAATCTCAGCTGCCCAATCGCATCAAGATCTGAGCCTCCATCTGATCAGATCTGATTGCGTTTGCTGTTTGGCATCCAGAGCAGATCCAGGTATATCTGCTTTTTGGGTGTTTTGCACGTGTCTCGAACGTGCATGCGTGTGTCCATGCTCGTGCCTCGCCTCTTGGGATTCTCATCCCATCATATTGTTCGTGTTCGGATTCATCGTCGTCCCTAAGGCAAGTATTCTTCTTGTACAAATTATTGTTCTAGTACAAACGTTTAATTGAAAATACTGCAAATAGATCATAATTGTGACTCCTCCTTATCTTATCATTTGTTGATCTAAATTATTCCTCATTGATTCCATAATCTTAAGAGTCACAACCCTTCGTTGATATGTTTACAAACTAATTGGACCCTGTTATCTCCTAATTACTTGTACATGACACCCTTGACTTGTAGATGTGTATTGTGTTGATCTGACATTCTTTAGAGTTGAAAAATACATGTGACCTGCTAATTTGATCTCCAATGCATCCGTATTTGTATCACACACTAATTTAAACTCATAATAATCATTTATCATGCAACTTGTATATAAAAGAAATTCACACTTGCTGCGGTACTTGTCTTTACTTGCTGTTTCGACCCCTATAAACCAAAATCTGAACTTGATCCCTGAAAATGAAATTTAGTCCTAAGTGTCTAGTTGTCAATAACATCCAGAATTTTCGAATTCTGAGTTACGATCTAGGAGATATCACAGTTTTACTGCTGCTGTGTTGGTAGTCGCAGATTCACAAAAACTGCTGCATCTCTTTAGTTTACAATTATTTTAACTATGTTAACAGTAAGTAAATGACTTGAAATTTTGCATGATATTACTGGACACCCTAGAGAATATTCCCTAATTTTCTGAGAATTAACTAGTGATGTTTCAACCCTATTTCATATGTACAAACTCAGTTTTACCAATTCTGGCTAAACGCAAATGCTGTATAGTTTGTTGTTTTGACACATGTTACCACAACTTTTATGTACCTTAATTATATGTGTTGAAACTGGGCAGGAGTCTAGTTTCTAGGCCTTCTGACGGATCCACATTTTCTATTTTGTAGCAACGGGAATCGCAGTTTTGGTGCAGAAACGTCATGCTATCCCGGATTGGAATTCTAGTTGTTCTTGATATTTCTATTCGTGTTAACCCTCGAATATGCTTTATAATTATCTTAAACTTGTTCCATGTTCATGATTATGTTTACTTGACTTGTTTCGCACACTTTCATGCTTGCTTGATGATAATAATGAATAATAAGCTGGGGTTTAAGGGAAAAACAATAGTAGTGGACAATATAGGTAAGTGTACTCGGAAGGGGGCCTGTATTTCCCACTTGATACATGCCTCATGAACTAGTATATTATTATTCGATTCATGAACTAGTATATTATTAACCGATTCATGAACTAATATATTATTTGATTCATGAACTAGTATATATATGATTCATGACATGTCTTGTTATGACTTGACACATGAACTAGTTATATGATTACCCGATTCATGAGCATGGCTTGCTTGATACTTGAACCCTGAGTACACCGCCCTATAAACTCCATTACTAGGCCTAAACGTAATTAATTGTATGTAGCAACCATGTAGTAAAAGTATGGATGCATGATGTAACACCCCAAATTCTAAAATACAACCGAATTCGAAGTTCCACAGGATCTTTACACTTCTTTCGTACAATTTTACAAGAAAATTGAAACATTTCTTACATCAGAGTTACATTATACTTTTACATTATTACAACGGAAGCAATTTTACAGTAATTACATGAAACAACATTTAAATCAATCTTTGAGCAGTAGGTATACTTCAATTTGTCAAGCATCTTTACCCTGCATGTAAAATTGTGGGCACGTCAGTTCATTCAATTGACGAAATATTATATACAGCCATTCTCTCTATGCCGGAAACAGTATAATGATTCTCAATACTTAGCAAACCACAAACTTGTTCACAAACAAAGCTAAAGGGACTATCCTATTGATGTCGTGTTGTGAATGTGCACTTAGCCCTTAATGCAATTATTTCTGTTTATATGACACTAATGCACACTTGTTCAGAGTCTATATAGCCCATACTACATAGGTCCGAGGGCAAGCCCTTAACCGTTCTTCATCTTGTAGGGTTCAATCCCTCGTCATGACTTAATCTACTACTGTAACTACGGTAAGTATTCTAGATGTTTTATGACCTACGAACTCTTGTCTAGACGCCATAGAGGGAATCCTAACGCACTGACACATGACTCATCATGCAGGCATCCTGTGGCAATTCAGCTCCTACCATAGACATGACACCACCCGCAGTCATCAAACACCCCATGAGCGTCGCCATCGGAACGGTACTCTAGAGCAGTATCCACGTCCTACTCATGACGCATTATGGGACATCCTGTGAATACTTTCACGCCGCCAATCCAATGAACCTCATACTCAATATTTTTCTCTTACTTTCATCACATCTTCACTGTGTGTCCAATTCTTAGTCTAATTGAATCATGAACAAAATTAATCTCTTAGGGTTTAGCACTCCCACTATACAGGTCTTATTCATTTATTTCACATGTCCCAAACCTTGGTATTTTCATTTCAAATATCATTTCCACATTTCTTTTATTGCCGGTATAAGGCTTAGCTACACCCTAGTTCTCAATTTCAACTCACAATTACAACATCGAGCTTTTCATGCTCATAAAGTCCTTTCATGATTAATCACAATTTACATTTCATAATCATAGTATTCATGTATACATATCCTTCAAACTCATCCTATTCAACATTTCAATTCCATACACAATCTCATGCGAAAAATAATAATAAATTTCAACTAGTCATATTCAATAGTTCATTCATTCCACCAATCTCTTATTCTTATTTTCAATCCGTACTAAAAATCACAATTTATAATTTCAATTAGTTACACAAATCACAATTTCAAATTTCTCATTATTAATTCTTATTTTTAAAACTCTTTAAAAAAAACTCATTTATTTTTTCTTTATCCCAATAGACAATTTAATTAAAAACAAGTCCTTTCTTGAAAAGTAGCCTCAATTTCTCAATTACACTTTACCAAAAGTTATAAAAATTTCTCTCATGGAGTCCAAATAATTTCAGTAATTTTTTCATATTTTTCTTGAATTTTAATTTATTTTAAAAAAACTCAAAAACTCTTAATTTCTCCAAAAAAAAACTTTTTAAACCAAAGCCCACACCCGGATTCGAACCCACAACCAGCGGCCCAAAGGACAGTGCCCAAGACCACTGCGCCAAGCCACCGAGGCGATATGATAGGGGTTTATTATCCCTATGTATTGGCTTTCGGTGTTTGGGGTTTTTAACAAAAAAAATGAAAAGCTTCTTCTTAGTATCGAACCCGAGACCAGCGACTAAGCCCCCGCTACTGTAGTGACTAAAACCCTTCCGACCAACTGGTCTAAGCGACCAGATTGTTTTGAAAAGGATTTAATTAGGTTTGAACTAGTTCTCTGTTCATATCTATATTTCATGATTCTCAAAACAATTTTGTTTCTTTTTCTTCTCTTTTCAAAGCAAAATTTTCCAGATTATAATATGCATAAATCTACAGCAAACCAGTATTTTTATAAATATTATTCGCTTTATAAAACATGTATTTTAGTCCTAATTTGTGTTCCATGTCCATAATTTCGATATTGAGAACAATAACACATTTCTTCATAATTTAGAGTTAGAATTCCACAACTACTATGTTCTTTTGTTCTCTTTCTTATTAACATCCTACTACATTTTTAGAACACAAAATCTCATCTTTCTATAAAAAATAAAAAAAATCTATTTTTGGCAATTAACTACACATGATGCATTCAATCACAATTTTTTTTTTACCATAACATTCATGTAGCACAACAATATGGAGATTTCCAATACATTAATCAACAATTATTCATTAGCAATCAATCCATCAATTATTCTCTAAATTACCACTCTACTTTTAATTAAGCAAGCATGGTTCCAATTTTTAACTAATTGATTCATAATAATTTCATTTAAATTATTCCTAGCATGGTATCTAATTCTAGAAGTAATGAGAAACACCCACCTCTTTGGAGAAAAATGAAATGAAAGCCCCTAGAGTCTCCTAGAATGCAAGGGAGTAGCCTTCTCCTCCTAGATTGTGTTGCAAAAAGCTCTCCTTCTTGTTCCTTGGTGCAACCCGATGCTTCACTTGTGCTTGGGGATGGGGCCGGCCTCCTTTGGTTGGGACACACACACACAAATGCACTCTCAATCTTTTACTCCCCAATATATTACTCACCTATATAGTTTCTTCCTTTCAATTATTTTTTTTCTTAGTGTTGTATACATGAAGGTAGGGGGTATTTATACTAGTTCTAGGATAGATTGGAGGGCTAGGATTTCATTAGATGGTTGTAGATGGAAGGCTAGGATAAGATGGGAAGTTGTAGCAACCACCCATAAGCAAATAACCACCCATGCACACACACACACTCTCCCACTCTTCTCTTATGCAATCCGGCCTCCAATGGTGTGCAAAGCACACTACGTGCATGCACGTGTCCTTCTAGTATCCCCCATTTAAAGTTTGTACAAACTTAATCAATCAATTGTTCATCAATTGTGTCTACATAATAAGTTGTGACAATTTAAAAGATTGATTAAGTTTGTGGGCTTCAAAATAGTGTGCTTAGGCTTATGGGCTAATTAATAAAATATTTAATTATTAGAGTGGGCTCAAAATAAGAAAATAATGTTTAGGCTTTTTAGAAAGATAAAGAGAAAGAAAGAAATAATTGTTCATGTTACAAAAGAAAATTTTATAAAAATAAATATGCATACGAAATTTTGCACGTGCACAACACGTAAAAATCAACATTTCTTATTTAAATGAAAATTTAGGGCATTACACATGAAGTGCTACCTAGATAGAATTAAACATTAGACTTAAGATTAACTTATCACTTGTACACACTTGATACCCTCCTTGATACTCGTTGCTTGAGACTTATTACTTGAGACCTTACTTGAGACTTGTTACTTGAGATTTGTTACTTGAGACTTGTTACTTGACACTTGTACGTAGTACTTGTTACTTGATGCTTGATACCATTACATGTTCACTAGCCACTTGTACGTAGTACTTGTTACTTGATACTTGATACCATTACATGTTCACTAGCCACTTGTTCTATTACTAGTATTTGTTACCTAATCTTGTCACTCGGGTTGTCTTTCTTGCTAGCTAATTTCTTGAATTCCCACTACTTGTTGCATCCCTATTACATTCTTGATTCTAAATCTTGTTCCATATTTCTTGCACTTGTTTTACTATTTGCAGCTTTAACTTGTACTAAGGGTGTTTCTCTTGTTTTTTCTATTTTCTCCTTTATATATATATATATATATATATATATATACAGACTTTGAAAACGTGTTGCCTGCTGGAATTGGTGAGCAGACATTCTAGACTTTGCTTGGAGTAAGGACTTGCTTGGATATTTTGTTTTCTTGAGTTATTTATTTCTTGCTACTTAAAAACTTGTAACGGACTTATGTTCCTGAGTTTTATTTTTGATCCAGAGTTGAAAACTATTTGGGATATTATTATTTGTTTCAATTGTTTTCTGTTGATTAATAAATTATTTATGCATGCTTGGTTGTGTACATTTTGTTATATTCTTGTTATGATATTGTGTCGATCCTACAGATCATGAATGATGAAAATCATTCGATGGGCTTTGTCACGCGCTCGTATTCCGTGTTTTTGGGAAGCGGGGCATGACAAAGCGGCCGATGGCCGCCAGTCTTCCCGTGAGCTGCTGAACCTCCTTAATGTTTCTAGGAGGGGGCATGTTGATTATGGTCTGGATCTTCTTGAAATTTGCCTCTATGCCGCACTGGTTAACGATGAACCCAAGAAATTTTCCCGAGGAGACATCGAAGGCACACTTGGTGGGATTGAGCCTTATGCTATGGGACCGAAGGACGCCAAAGGCTTCCTCACGGTCGGCGACATGATCTTGCCCCCGTTGGTACTTGATGAGCATGTCGTCGATGTATACCTCCATGTTACGATCGATCTGATCTTTGAAAACTCAGTTGACAAGTCTCTGGTAGGTGGCTCCGGCGTTCTTGAGCCCGAAGGGCACGACCCAGTAACAGTAAAAACCTTGGTCGGTAACGAAGGATGTTTTGGCGATGTCCGTAGAGAACATCCGGATATGATTATAGCCTGAAAAGGCATCCATGAAGGTTAGGAGCTCGTGACCCGACGTTGCGTCGATCAGAGCATCGATGCTCGGGAGGGGGAAAGGATCTTTGGGGCACGCCCTGTTGAGATCCGTGAAGTCTATGCAGATCCTCCAGCTCCCATTGACCTTCTTGACCATCATGGCGTTAGCCAGCCACTCGGGGTAGCTGACCTCCTGAATGAACCGGGCGGACAACAGTTTGTCCACCTCTGCTTTTACTGCTTGTTGCCTCTCCGGGGCGAACTTGCACCGCTTTTTATGGATTGGCTTGGAGCTTGGGGCGACACTTAGCCTGTGCATGATTAGGTCCTAGAAAATCCCGGGCATGTCAGTCGGGGTCCAAGAGAAGAGGTTGATATTGCGGCAAACGCAATCAATCAGACCTGGCTTCAGGTCGGGCGAAAGGGTGCGGCTCACACGGAACCACTTAGACTTGTCTTCTGCCTCGAACGAGACCTACTCCAATTCGTCCGCAGGCTCCGACTCTTGCTGGCTTCTTTCAGGCGGGAGCTCGACCGCGTTAAGGGGGAACACTTCTCCTCCGACCGCGATTATGTAGCACGAGCATGCAGACTCCTGATTCCCTCTGATAATGCTGACCCCGAGGTCAATGGGGAACTTCAACTTCAAGTGGTAGGCCGAGGGACGGCCTGAAACAAGTAGAGGCCGGGTCAGTCGAGGATGGCATTGTATGCCTCCTTGACGTTGACCACCGTGAAGTTCATTGATTCGGTTCACATAATGGGGGTCATGCCGGCTGTTACATCTAGCATCATGATCCCTTCGATTTGCACCGGGATGCCTGAGAACCCATGCAGGGTGTACTCGGCCGGCTTTAGCCTATCTCGGGGGAGTTTGAGGTTCTCAAACGCTTCCAAGAAGAGGATGTTGACTGAGCTTCCGTTGTCCTCGAGAATTCGGTGGACTTTGAAATTTTCCATGAGGAGGCCGATGACGAGGGCATCGCAGTGTAGGAGCCGGACTCCCTTCAGGTCTTCTCCGGAGAAGAAGACAGGCCGCTGCTAAATCTGGGGGGAGGGATGGTTTCGAATGGAGTTAACCTCTCGGACGAAGGCCTTACAGGAAGTATTGGATTCCCCTCCCATGGGTCCACCATGGACGCAGTGTAGGATGGCCTGCCCTCCGGTTTCCTTGCGCTCGGGGTCCCGCTCGAGTCGCTGGTTGATCGTTCGAGGGGGAGGCGAAGGCCTCAGAATCCTTATATCCCTCCAATCTCTTGGGTTATCCCGAGTGAACTCCCTCAGGTATCCTCGTTGGATGAGGGCCTCAATCTCGTCTTTGAGGGCCCGGCAGTTGTCCATCTCGTGCCCATTGTCTCGATGGAAGCGGCAGTAGAACCTCTGGTCCCGCTTCTTATTGTTGCTTGGTCAGGGAGGGAGTCGGACGATCCCTTTATCCTCGATCTCCATCAGGATTGCTGACACGTTCTGTGTCAGCAGCATATATCTCTCAAATCAGGGGACCTGAGGAATTCTTTTGAGGCCGGTGGCCTCTTTCGTGACTTTCTTGACGGGCCTGACGTCGTCTGCCTTCCGCTTTTCCCTAGCGGTGGCTTCTTTGGTGCCCTCAGGGTTTAGGGCCTCTTCCGCACGAATGTACTTCTCGACCCTGTTGAGCATGTCGAGAAAGTCTACGGGTGGTTTTTTGGCCAGGGAAGCCTTAAGCTGAGGGTGCAGAACGTTGTGTTGGAAAGCTGCCGAAGCGACGCTCGCGTCGAGAGAGGAGACAAACCTCTCCTCAGCGGTGAACCTCCGAACTAATTCGTGGAGTGACTCCCTTTCGTTCTGTCTGAGGTCTAGAAGGGACGCGTTCATCTTCTCGACCTTTCTGCTGGTTACGAAGTAGGCTAGGAAGTTCGCTTCCAACTGGTCGAACGAGAAGACTGAGCCAGGGGTGAGCTTCAAGAACCTTTCCCGAGCCGGACCTCGCAGAGTGGAAGGGAAAGCGCGGCATAGGAGGGGATCCGAAGCGCTGTGAATCATCATGTGGATTTTAAACCCCTCTATGTGATCAGCGGGATCACCCTTGCTGTTGTATGTTTCGAACTGGGGAGGCCTGAAATTTTTGGGGATTTCAGCTTCCAAGATTTGAGGGGAAAATGGGGGTCGGGTCGGCCGATAACCATGGCCGGGCATCGGTCCGCCCTCGCCGAGAAAGGCGAGTCGGTTCTCCATCTTTCGGAGGCATCGGAGGACAGCGTCTTCCTGTTTAAATGGGCAAGTCGAGCGGTTGGATTCACCGCCCCGGGCGTCTGGCTGAGGGATGGAGTCGTTGCGCGCCTCGGTCCTAGGATCGCCTCAGATTGCCTGGTGGACCTCATTCCGAAAGTTTTGGAACTCGGCCCTCGTGATTGAGGCTTGCTCCACCGGGTCACGCGGGGGTGGAGGTCCTCGGGGCAAGCGGCTGTGTCCCGGCTCCCGTTCTGGGGTCGGCTGTCCACCATGGTTCAAGACCGAGTTGAAAGCAGCCCCTCCCTTGGTTCGACTAGCCTACCGATTTTGGTTGAAGCGCCGCAAGTCAGTGGCGACTGAGTGAGAAGCGCCTGGTTCGGGTCCGGCTGCACCATTGAAACGTGGTTGATTGGAGCCCTGGGCGTCCGCGTGGCTTTGATGGGGAGGAGGATCCGGACGACGCCCGGAGGTGACGACCCTCCTTGCTTTCGGAGCCATGAAGGAGCTCAGACTTGAGATGACGTCACTGGCTGGGTTCGGACTAGGCATCAGTACCTAAAAGTTTCCCACAGACGGCGTCAACCTGATGTTGTTTATTTTTGGGGTATGGGGGCAACAGGTGTGAGTTCTTGTAATTTTTGTAGCGGAAGATGTGGTACTGGCGCTGGTCCTATCCTAGGCTGTAGGGTCGGCTCGGGGGTAGCAGTAGAGAGGTAGAGACCGGGTGCTCGGCTCGGATCTAGCAGCTCGGCTCAGATCTTCGAGGCTCGGCTAGGACCTTGTACCTGCACACTGCCTAGGAATACCGGGAGAAGTCCCAGCGACAGGACCTCCAACGATCTAGTCAGTCAATGAGAAAACAACAGTAGCTAGGGTTCAGGTTGTAATACCCTAAACTTTCTTTTTAATGGAAATGTTGATTTTCACGTGTTGTGCACGTGCAAATTTCATATGTATATTTATTTATTTATTTTTATATATAAAGTTTCATTTTATAAGACGAACGATTATTTTCTTTTTTTATTTTTCTAAAAGCCTATTTTATAAAGTCTAAAACACTATTTTCTTAATTTGAGCCCACTTTAATAAACTATTATTTTAGTATTTTATTATTTGGCCCACAAGCCTAAACCCACTAATTGTGAAGCCCACTAATTTAATAAATCAATTAAATTGTCACACTTTTCATGTAGAGACAAATGATGAATATTTTGATTAATTAAAATTGTACAAACTTCTAAATAGGGGTACTAGGTGGCACTTGCAATGCACACTCTTTTGAGGCCGGATTGGGCATGGAGAGATGGGGAGTGTGGGCGTGTGTGCATGGGTAGTTTATTTGAGTATGGGTGGTTGCTACAACTTCTCCTCCTATCCTAGCTATCCATCCTATAACTATCCAATGAATCCTAGCCCTCCAATCTATTCTAAAATTAGTATAAATACCCTTCCTATCTATTTGTATTCTACACTAATAAACTATTTAAAGAAGAAATTATATAGGAGATATATATTAGTGTGAGTGTGAGTGTGAGTGTGTACCATTGGAGGCCGGCCATTCATTCCCCTACACTTGGAGCTCTCGGTTTTGGCAAGGAAGCAAGGAGAAGGACTTTTTGCATCGCAATCTAGGAGGAGAAGGCACTTTCACATTCTAGGAGACTCTAGGAGCTTTTAGTTGGCTTTTCTTCAAAGACGTGGGTATTTCTTATGACTTCTAAAGTAGAAATCATGCTAGGAATGAAATTGAATTGTTATTATAAAGCCACTAGTTGAAATGAAATACATGCTTGCCTAATTAGAAGAGAATTGATAAATTAGTAAATGTGTGTTATTTTGATTACTAGATTTATTAATTATGAGTAAAAGTGAATGTTCTCATTGTTTCTAATGTTAGTATGCATTCTAAGTATGTTCTAAATGCAAAATATGTGGATTAACTAGTAAAAAGATTAGAACCATGTTTGTTGATTAAAGTACTAAAGTAGAATGTTATGCTAGAGATGAATTGATGATGATTGTTAATTGTTGTAGTAGAATTTTCCATTGTTATATGTGCCATATGAGTATTAGAATAAATGAAAAGATTGTATTTGTGCAAACAAAAGATTAAATGCATTATGTGTAAATTAGTGGATAAAAATATGAGTTTTATTCATTAAGAAAGATGAATTTTTGTGTTCTAAAAACATCGTGAGAAAGAAAACAATTTTTTTAGTGATTTTTGTGGGAAGCTATCTTTAATTATGAAGAATTATGCTTTAGTTCTCGATGTCGAAATTATGATCATGGAATACAAACTAAGGCTAAAATGCATGTTTTAAAGAGTTAAAATACTCATAAAAATACTGAGTTGCTGTAATTTTATGTGTGCTATAATCTGGAAAGATATGTTTCAAAAAGAGAAGAAAAAGAACTAAAAAATATTTTTTGAGAAATTGAAAAACCCAGTAGTATAGTCGACCGATCACGTTGAAACAGTCAACTGGTCTGAGAAAATAAAAAATATATAACTCGAATCTTTTACAGAACAGTCGACCGACTTTTGTAACAGTCGACTGCCCTGATCATTTTATTTTTGAGTTTAAAGATCATCGCAGAATAGTCGACTGGTCATATGTGACAGTTGACTTCCCTGATTACTTTATTTTCGAGCTTTAGAACCTCGCAGAACAGCTGACTGGCCATGATTAACAGTCGACTGTCCTGAAGTTCAAATAATATCTGTATTTTGTGAGGAAATCTCTATTACCTGTGGCCTTGTATAAGTGAGACCATTTTTACAAGAAGGAACTTATTTTAATTATTAACTTAAATTGTTTTTTCTTGAAGTTCAAAAATGAGATTTTGGTAATGAGAAATTTGAAAAGTGTGAAGTGTGAACTAAGTGAAATTGTGAATTTTGGAATTAGCATGGATTAAAATAGAATTACGTGGGTTATAAACTAGCGATTGTGGCATATTACATTTTTATTGTTATGCATGATATTTTACTTGAGAAATTGAAATTAGTTGACATGATGAGTTAGGAAGAGTATCATGAATATGAATACATGAATGTTATGAGTATGAAATGTGAATTATGATTAATCATTAAAAGATCTTATGAGTATGAGAAGTTCAATATTGTAATTATGAGTTGAAATTAAGAATTAGGGTATAGCCAAGCCTTATACTGGCAATGAAAGAATTGTGAAATGATATTTTGAAATGAGAAGACCAAGGTTGGGTCATGTGAAATTAAATGAATAAGACCGGTATAGTGAAAGTGCTACACTCTAAGAGTTGATTTTATTCATGATTCAGTTAAACTAAGGATCAGATACATAGTGAAGATGTGATGAAAGTAAGAGAAAAATAATGAGTATGAGGGCCATTGGATTGGCGGCGGGAGAGTATTCACAGGATGTCCCATGATGAGTCATGATAGGACATGGATACGGCTCCAGAGTACCATCCCGGTGGCGACGCTCGTGGGGTGTTTAACGACTGCGGGTGGTGTCATGTCTATGGTAGGAGCTAAATTACTACAGGATGCTTGCATGATGAGTCATGTGTCAGTGCGTTGGGATTCCCTCCAGGGCGCCTAGATATGAGTTCGTAGGTCAGAAAGCATCTAGGATACTTACCGTAGTTACAGTAGTAGATTAAGTCATGGCGAGGGATTGAATCCTACAAGAAGAAGAACGGTTAAGGGCTTGCCCTCGGACCTATGTAGTATGGGCTACATAGACTCTGAACAAGTGCGCATTAGTATCATATAATATAAATAATTGCATTAAGGACTAAGTGCACATTCACAACACGACATCAATAGGATAGTCCCTTTAGCTTTGCTTGTGACAAGTTTGTGGTTGTTAAGAAATATTGAGAATCGTTATACTGTTTTCAGTATAAAGAGGATGACCGTGTATAATATTTCGTCGGTTGAATGAACAGACGCGCCCACAGTTTTATATGCAGGGTAAAGATGCTTGACACAATTGAAGTATACATGCTGCGCACGATTATTTTAAATGTTGTTTCATGTAATTTATTGTAATATTGCTTCCGCCGTGATAATGTACAAGTGTAATGTAACTCTGATAAAAGAAAAGTTTTTATTTCCTTATAAAATTGTACGAAAGAAGTGTAAAGATTCTGTGGAACTCAAATTCAGTTGTATTTTGGAATTCGGGGTGTTACACAGGTGGGGAAAAGTTTATTACCTCTGGAAGTGAGGAGGGGGTCTGGTATTTATCGGCAAGGTAAACGGGTTTAAAACCCTAACGGACCGGGTCGGACCCGTTTATCTGTGGGCCTGAATGGGCTGAAGCCCGTTTGACACATGTTTGACCTGATGATCACAGGAGAGCGAAATCTGAGGAGATCTGATGGCCCGGATGGGACCACGTCATCCACCATATATCAAAAGACATATGAGACATTCAAACATGCATGAGATACAAAGAAATCCTATCTAATAAGTTGATAGTTAAAAATTTTTGAAGGTAAAGATTTTTTATTTTTTATTTTTTAAAATGGGAAACTTGAAGCGAGTGAGAATAGTACGTCTGTTTGGTTTGTTGTTTTTTCCTTTTTTTTGTTTTCCAAAACCCCAAAACCCGTTTGGTTATGGTGTTTTTTGAAAACAGTTTTCACAAAACTCCACTTCACCTATTTTCTGTTTTTTCACATCCTCTTTCTAAATCTATTTATATATATTATTATTAGGGAAATAGGGGTATGAGCAACTTGCTCATTTAGTAAATAAGCAATTGATGAAGTGGCAATCATGTGATTGGACATTCCTTAAAAGGGTTAGTTGTTCAATGTATCACATGCATGCCACATATTTATAATATATTATTGTTATAATATATTATTATTATATATATATTTATAATATATTATTGTTACATATATTATTATTATTATTATTATTATTATTATTATTATTATTATTATTATTATTATTATTATTATTATTATTATTATTATTATTATTTTAATATATATATATATATATATATATATATATATATATATATATATATATATATATATATATATATATATATACTATTATTATAATATATATTATTATTTCATATATACTATTTTATATATACTATTATAATATTCTATTATTATTATAATATATATTATTATTATTATATATTACTATTATATATTATTATATAATTTATTATTATTATAATAAATTATTTAATATATTATTATAGTATATTATTATAATTATTATATGTTATTATATATATGTATATAATTAAATATGTTTTTTATAATAAATTATTTTATATTATTATATAATATACAATTATTATAATATACTATTATTTTATATATACTATTTTATATATACTATTATTATTATATATATTATTATTATATATATATTATTATTTTATTTATACTTTTTTTATATATACTATTATTATATTATATTATTATTATATATATTATTATTTTATATATACTATTTTATATATACTATTATTATATTATAATATTATTATATATATTATTATTATATATATTATTATTATTATATATTACTATTAAATATTATTATATATATTAATATATAATATATTACTATTATATATTATTATATATATTATTATGTAATATACTATTATTATAATATATTGTTATATATATATATATTTACAATATATTATTGTTACATATATATATATTATATTATTATTATATATATTATATAATTATTTATATATATATATATACATACAGTACTATTATTATAATATATATTATTTTTTCATATATACTATGTTATATATACTATTATAATAATCTATTATTATTATTATATATTACTATTATATATTATTATATAATTTATTATATAATTTAATATTATTGTAATAAATTGTTTAATACATAATTATAATATATTATTATTACATATATATTATTATAATTATTATATATTATTATATATATGTATATTATTAAATATGTTTATTATAATAAATATTTTATGTTATTATATATCAGTATGTATGTATATGTCAGAGTATATATACTGTATACAGTATATACATAGAACCAAACCTATACATACATTATACTCTTATTTTCAAAAAATTGTTTTCATAAAAAATTATTACCAAACAGCTTTTACACTCTCATTTTCAGAAAACTGTTTTCAGAAAACTCTTTTCAGAAACTGTTTTCAGAAAACTGTTTTCAAAACAACAAACCAAACGCAAATAAGTTCTTTGATTTCTCTTGTGCTAATTAGTCGGTACATAAAGCAATATTGTCATAACAATTTTAATAAGATTTTACATAATTTTTTTTTTTTTTTTTTTACAAACTTAGCAAAGCATATTTTTACCCTGCCAACTCAACAGTGCCTATCTACCCATGTGGCAAGAAATATTTTTAAATAACCATTTTACCACGTGTCAATACCTTATTAATCAGGATTTTTATTTTTTTATTTTGATAACGTAGATAGAATCCTAAGATTCCAGTCCAATATATTGAAAAAAAAAAGGGTTCAGAGATATTGATCAGATTTTTTATAGATATAACTTTTTTACTAAAATGACAAAATCTATAATTAGATAGCAAAACATCCTTTATCTAAACAGTAGCTTAATTGACATGACCCTGACAAAATCTATAGTTAGATATTAAAACATCCTTTATCTAAACAGTAGCTTAATTGACATGATCCTCTCTCTCTCTCCCACTCACTCACTCACTCATAATTTGTTAATAATTCATGACAGGTGAAGAGCACTTCACATTGCCCAGATGGGCCAGATCCAAATATTTAGATCTCAAGGACGTACTAGTGTACTACAGTAGAGCTCACAAACTCATTCTTCCATGCTCATGCGTCACCATGCACATGCAGTGCATAGTAAATGAAAAGAATCGCAAATGAGAAGATGATAGCACTATAGTACTGCTTCCCTTCGACCACAAGCCACAGGGAGAGCACACATATGATATGATTTGCATACAACTGTGACACCCTTGACAAATATTCCTCGGTATTGAATTATATATATAAGGCTCACCCATCACCGAAAAGTTAGGGCTACAACTTCCCCACTTGTGTTGGGAATATTCTTGTTAGGGAGATGCTAGCTAGCTAAGTGGGAAAAGCTTACCCTATCCTGTATTTAAGCATCCAAAGGTGATAATGTAATATTCTTGTCTAGGACAAGTATTGAAAAGTTGGCTTTGTTTTCAGTAATTTTTTGGCACAAAACGATAAGAATATAACAACGTCAAAGAACTTAATAAGAAAAAAGAAAACCGGAAAAAAAGTGTGAGGAATTTTTTCCCTCTTGTAGCAGGCTAAGACGTTTATCACTCTGGCTAGTCCCAAATGCATCTTTTGTTAGAACTTGAATTTCATACAATAGAAAACTACTAACAATGTTTGTGAAGAAATATAATTACAGAAAATAAAAGAACAAACCAGACACTTTAATACAGAGTCGAGATTAAGATCTCTGTCCTTAAAGCAAAATTCTCCCCGAAGTGTGACAGTGGTTGATGAATTGCCTCCCAAGATATAACTGCATTACCCTTTCTTGAGGAGTAGCACCCTAACTTCAGAGATATCGGCGAACCAGTAACTGTGATGCACTCTCAGACTTTGACTCAGAGGAAGAAGAAGAAGGAGATTCAGAATTTCAAAATATTGTCCACTGGCAGACAAAAATTACTGGTCTTATAGGAGAAGAGGAGTAACTAAATGGTCCATTACTCTGTAACAGCAGAGTAATGGTGAAAAAAAGTAACTGATGAGCTATTACTCTGCTGTTACAGACTAATGGTATCAGTTACAGAATTTGAAAATCCTCAACAGTAAACTGGACAAAAAAAAATAGGTCAGAACCAAGCCATGCCAGGCCAGACCAAACCAGACCAAACCAAACCAAACCAAGTGAAGCCGAAGCCGAAGCTAAGGCCGAGGTCGGGGCCGGGCTGGGGCACGCACGCGCACGCGTGTGTTTATAATTTTGGCTGGGTCCTCTCTCCACTACACGTTAGTAGTAACCACAGGGCCTTTAGTCCATTTCTTTAGCTTATATACTAGAGAAATCTTTTCCATCTTCCGATGTGGGACTATCCATTCCAAATTCCCAAGTTAATACATTTCGATTACCCAACTTTGGAACTATATATTTCCCATTCATACAAAAATCGTTTTTGACAAATGAGTACATTACGGAATAGTACTCGACGAGAGGAACATAATCCGATCACTTTCCGGCGCCGCCGGTGGACGGAGCCCACCGGTATCCGGCTCGGAAAATATCACAATAATACTTCCAACAATCCCCCACATGAATGAAAATTATAAGACTATGCAATCCAGACACGACAAAAAAAGATATGACAGAAAAAGACATGATAGAAAAAACTCTGAGAGTACAATCGAAAAATCACTCCATCAGGAATTGTAGTAATTTTTTTAACTTTGAACCACCCTTAATGAGTAGCCATCGGATTCACTTGACCAGGTAGTGAATATGATGTCTTGAACTACCCGGACGTTGATATGAACCTAGACAATAACTATCACACAGTTTTATCTCTTCATAGAACTAGGTTCTCTTGTTATATTCATTTTGGCCTTGAACAACTCTAGTTAATTGTGAGTGAACTTGGAGAATGTAGTCTCTCTTCATTCTCTTAGAAACGGCCTCATTTCACACTCGCAAGGTGATTATCCATAAAGAGTATCCTGCCATACCCCACTATTATTTTAAAGCTATGAGAATTATTAAAAGCCAAGCTTGCTCTAACCTTTTGCAGGCAGCACTATTTTATCATCCTAAGAGTGGGTACGAGATTTTAATCTTTCAGTGCTTGCATCGATTCAACAAGATTTAGTTGTCCCCTTAAACCTAGATCTTGGGATCTCCAATTTCTAGGTAGGGCTTCCATCAAGTATCCTCTTTCGTCATAGGCTTTAAATCCATTCCGCTTGATGATCTCACAACTTGCTCTCGTAACAAATATTTAGTAAATGGATCCGCTAGGTTGTCGACCGATTTTATATACTCTATAGAGATTATTCTATTTGAAAGCAGTTGTCTAATGGTTTTGTGTCGCCTTCTGATATGACGAGACTTACCATTATACATACAACTCAGTGCCCTTGTTATAGCCAGTTGACTGTCACAGTGTACACATATAGTAGGCACCATTTTTTTCCACATGGAAATATCCTCTAAAAAGTTTTGAAACCACTCTGCTTCCACTGCCGCTTTGTCTAAAGCAATAAACTTAGATTGCATGGTGGATCTGGCTAATAATATTTGTTTAGAGGATTTCCAAGACACAACTGCATCACCAATAGTGAAGACATACCCACTTATGAATTTTGTGTTCTTGGAGTCCGATATCCAGTTGGCATCACTGTAGCCTTCTAGTATTGCTGGATATCTGATGTAATGCAGCCCATAACTCTAAGTATGTCGCAAGTAATTCAATACTCTAGTTATTCATTTCCAGTGACTTCATCCTGAATTATTTGTGTAGCGGCTCAGTACATTTACTGAATGTACCAAGTCCGGTCTTGTACAATTTGTTAAGTATATCAGACTACCGATTACACATGCATATTTCAATTGTGATATGCTGTCACCCGTGTTTTTGAACAAGTTAAGACTGAGATCCACAGGACTTTTGGCAGTCCCATTGAAGTAATTCTTGAATCTTTAAGTAATTTCTCAGCGTAATGAGCTTGAGATAAGGTAATTCCCTCAGACGTCCTGAAAATTTTGATTCCTAGTATACCATCTGTGATTCCTAAATCTTTCATATCAAACTTACCACTAAGAATGTTTTTAGTTTGTCTGATAATATCATTATTGCTACCAATAATGAGCATGTCATCTATATACAGGCACACCAGAATATATCCATTTGGAGTATCTTTGATATAGATACACTTATCACATTCATTTATTTTGAAACCATTTGACATCATAACATTATCAAATTTTGCATGCCACTGCTTTGGAGCTTGTTTCAGTCCGTACAAGGATTTTACAAGCCTTTGCACCTTGTTTTTCTGTCCAGCAACTACGTAACTCTCAACTTGTTTCATGTATATTTTTTCTTCTAAATCTCCATTTAGAAATGCGGTTTTGACATCTATTCGATGTATTTTGAGGTTACGTAGAGATGCAATAGCTATCAGTATTTTTGTGGAAGTTATTCTTGTGACCGGAGAATAAGTATCAAAGAAGTCTAGACCTTCATTTTGCCTAAATCCTTGTACCACAAGTCTCACATTATGTTTCTCTATTGAACCATCTGGTTTCAATTTCTGCTTGAAAATCTATTTGCTTCCTAGAGCTTTACACCCAGAAGGCAAATCGACCAATTCCCATGTATGATTTTGCATGGTCGTGTCTATTTCACTTTTGATTGCTTCCTTCTATATATGAGCATCAGGCGTAGACATGACTTTCTTGAATGTTCTGGGTTCATTCTCTAACAAAAATGTCGTTACAAAGTCAGGAACAAATGACTTTGATATTTTAGCTCGTTTACTTCGGCTAGGTTCATCATTATCATATCCTGGTTCATCAACCGAAGTGCTTGTATTCCCTTACTCATGTGTACGTTTGGGATACGTAGCATCCTTGTACGGAAAACAAGTATTCAAAGAAGGAAGCATTCCTTGATTCCATTATTGTATTCACATGGATGTCCGGTATATCTGATTTATGAACCGATATGCATTACTGTTGTGCGCATAGCCTATGAATATGCAATCAATGGTCTTAGGTCCTATTGTGACCTGTTTTGGATTAGGTACTGGCACTTTTGCTAGACACCCCCACACTTTGAGGTATTTATAGGAAGGTACATTACCTTTTCATAGTTTGTATGGTGGCTTGCCAGTTTTCTTGTGAGATATTTTATTGAGAATATAGTTGGAAGTCCGCAACGCTTTCCCCCACATGTTTTGGGGTAACCCAGAATTCAATAACAAGGCATTCATCATCTCCTTTAGAGTTCGGTTCTTGCGCGCGGTAGTACCGTTTGATTCAGGTGAGTAAGGAGCCGTTGTCTGATAAACTATTCCATATTCAGAGCAGAACATACTAAATGGTGCATCATATTTTTCTCATCTTTCACTCCTAACAATTTTAATCGTTTTGCCAAGTTGATTCTCAACCTCAAGCTTATATTTCTTGAATTTATCCAATACCTCATTTTTGCTATGTAATAAGTATACATAATAGAATTTTGTACAATCGTCTATAAATGTCACAAAATATTTTTTTCCGCCTCTGGCTTGTACGTATTTTATATCACACAGATCCGTGTGAATTAGACCTAGACTTTCAATGTTTCTTTCTACAAAACGGGATAAAATTTAAGTGAGTTTGGCCTCTGTAGAAACTTCACATTTTTCGTAGTTGTCTACCTTAAATTTTGATAGTAAATTCATGTTAATTAATTTACGCAGAGAATTAAAATTAACATGGCCTAGTCTTCCATGTCAAACAGAAGAAGACTCAGCAATAAAAGCAACAAAATTAATTTCATTAATTTTGCGAACAACAGGAACAATAGATTTTGGGATGACTGTCATTACATTGAATTTGAACAGTCCATTCTTCACATACCATTTTTCCAAGTATACCCCATTCTTTGAAAGTACAAAATTATCAGAAGCAAGAACGACCATAAATCCATTCTTGCTTAGCAAAGATTCCGAGACCAGGTTCTTTCTAATATCTGAAACGTGCAACACATTAATTAGTGTTAGTTCCTTACCTGAAGTCATCTTCAGTACTATCTTTCCTATTCCTTCAATTTTGGAGGTGGAAGAATTATCCATGAATAACCGTTCATCCATTTTGCGTTTCTGGTATGAGATAAACATTTCTTTGTCTGAGCAGATGTGCTTGGTAGCCCCAGTATTGTACCACCACTAACGAGAATTGCTCTCTACCAGATTTACCTCTGATACAACAGCAAAGTGGTCCAAGTCAGAGGGACCAGTGGATAGGTTCTCAGTAATGTGCGCATGGAATTTGTCATTCCCTTTTGCCTGTCCAGTTCCAGAACGGTTGTTATCCTTGCTGCGACGGTCAGAGAATTTGTGCCCCAGCTTACCACACTTATGGCATTTTCCAGCAAACCTCTTTGCGGCAGGTTTTTTGTTCGAGGCATGTGGCAAGAACTTCCTCTTTTTGTCCGTCTGTTCCTGCTCCACCATGTTGGCCTTTTCTATGAACTGATTTTCATAGGACTTGTCAGCCTTGCTATTCCCCTCTTCAATCCGTAACCTGACAATCACATCCTCAAGAGACATCTTCTTTCGCTTGTGCTTGAGGTAGTTCTTGAAGTCCTTCCATCTAGGTGGAAGCTTCTCAATAAATGCTGCAACCTGGAATGGTTCACACAGCATCATATTTTCTGCAGTGATTTCATACATTATCACCTGCAGTTCCTGAATTTGACTTAAAACTGTCTTGGAGTCAACCTTCTTGTAGTCCAGAAATTTGTCAACTACAAACTTCTTAGAGCCAGCATCTTCTGTTTTGTACTTCTTCTCTAAAGACCACCACAGAAGTTTGATAGTCTTGAAGACACAGCAGACATTGTACAGCGGGTCTACCAAGCTGTTCAGGATGTAATTTCTGCATAGATAATCACCCTAAGTCCATGCATCAACCACGGCAACGGAGTGTGCATCCATAGGTGTCAGCATATGGGCAGTTTCAGTGAGAAACTTGTCCAGCTTCAAGTTGGTCAGGTAGAACTGTATCTTTCCTTACAACTTCTTGAATCCAGTTCCATTGAACTTTTCTGATTTTTCTTTCACAGTTATATGTGTGGGCAGAATGACCATTTGTGCCGCAAGCGATTGTGCAGTCACATTTTGGGTCACTGGTGTTTGTGCACTGAGAAGTCTACTGACATTTTTATTGTGTTTTCCATTTTCTGAAACAGTTAAAATTAAAATGTTAGTTGTTTGTTTTTTCCGAAATGATAACAGTACCTGTAAATAATCTTCACAAAAACTGTGAGAATAAAGGAAAAATTGTGCATTAAGATTGTTAGCCAGGGCCGGAGTCGGGCCGGGCGCGCACGCGTGTGTGTGTGTTTGTAATTTTGGCTAAGTCCTCTCTCCACTACACGTTGGTGGTAATCCCAGGTCTACCCCATTTTGTCCATTTCTTTATCTTATATACTAGAGAACTCTTTCCCATCTTCCGATGTGGGACTATCCATTCCAAATTTTCAAGTTAGTACATTTCGAGTACCCAACTTTGGACCTACATTTCTCATTCACACGGAAACCGTTTTTGGCAAATGAGTACATTACGGAATAGTACTCGATGAGAGGAACGTAATTCAATCACTTTCCGGCACCGCCGGTGGCCGGAGCCCACCGGAATCCAGCCCGAAAAATATTACAAAAATATTTCAAACATCTTATAGGTTGTTCAAATTTAAAATATACGCTACAAAAATGCATTAAGATATTTCATTTATTGTATTTTCATTTGGTATGTATAAACACTTATGATGCTGCTTGTTTTTGGGTGTGGGGACAACAGGTGTGAGTTCTTGTAATTTGTGAAGCGGAAGGGACGACACTGGCATTGATATGATTCTTGGGTTGTACGTTCGGCTCGGAAGTAGCAGGAGAGAGGTAGAGGCTGGGTGCTCGGCTCGGATCTTCGTGGCTCGGCTCGGATCTTGATACCTACACAATGCCTAGAAATACCGGGAGAGATCCCGGCGACAGGCCCTCCGACGATCTAGTCAGTCACTGAAATAGCAACAGTAGCTAGGGTTCATATGGGGAAAAGTTTATTACCTCCAGAAGGAAAGAGGGGGTATGGTATTTATAGGCAGGGGCTAACGGGTCTTAGACCTTGATGGGCCGGGTCGGATCCGTTAGCCAATGGGCCTGAACTGGCAGAAGCCCATTGGACCTGTTTGACTCGATGATCATGGAGGAGCGAAATCTGAGGAGATCTGATGGCCCTGATGGGGCCACGTCATTTATACCATATCAACTTCATAGATTTGGAAAACATGTTTAAATCTCCTGAGTTAATATTAATCACTTTTATGAAATTGAGATCATTTGGAACAGTACAATCATAAATTTGCAATGCAAAATTTGATCTTCCAGAGCAACATATATGGGAGGGGATTTCCTTCTAGTTATGACATCAGATTCCCCTGCATCCTGTGACATTTTTTTTCTCCTACAGTTGTTCGTAGTGGTGGTGGTCAATGCTGATAATAAGTCTTAACCTTACATGAGCAGAATTTGAACACCAGTGCGTGCTGTTTTTTTTTTTGAGAAAATCCAGTGCGTGCTGTTGTTCATGACTGCTAGCAAGTTTTGCCACTATGCTTTGTGCCAAATCTTGGTTAGTAAACCGGTGTTAATCATGCAATGAGGCCTATATAATATAAACTTGGGCAATATCAGTGTACCATCACATATGCACAGAATCTATAATAGGTGCCGACTGCCGAAGCCTACAGGAATTGTACCGTTCATATGCGCATAAATGGAGTAACCTATGCTTAAGTTAAAAGAGTCGGATTTACGTCTAGAAATATTTAAATTGGTAGCTTAATGTTGCATGCACATGAAATGGGACCCACGGATCGATCAAAAGAGGAGGAAGAAGACTAAAGGAGTAGGTGGCGTGTCAACGTATCAGGACCCATGAAAAACTAGCCGTTTACTTGCACTTGCATGCAACATACTACACTATATATTCAACCATAACATAGTTTTCAAATCCCAATGTCATTAAACAGAAGAAGAAGAGAGAGAGAATCTTAATTTCTCTTAATTATTTACTATAAATATTATTTCGAATCCAAGAGTAGGTTGTCATGTGATTAGGGTTTATTAATGTATGGTTTTTTGCATGATAAAAAGTCTCATTGGCTTGGTTTTTATATTATATATGCATGTTCCATGCAGCTAAGTACAAATCTCATTTCTTTTTATGCAAATTTTTCAGAAATTTATCCAGTTTTATTTGCTTCGTGGTTCAAACAGTACCATCTCAACTCCTAATATATGTTAATGCATGTGTTAGTTTGATTTGCTTCTTCGTTCAAACAGTACCATCTCAACTCCTAATATATGTTAACGTGTGATTTGGTGAGATTTGGTGAGATTTCAATCTAAAGTTTTGGGTTTATATCTTAAAATTAACTAAAACCTAGTGGATCAAGTGAATCTTTCTTACACCCCTACTAGTTTGCTAGCTAGCTTGTGTTACCCTAATCAAACCAAAACCAACTTAATTATAATGTTATTCATATCAAAGCAATGAAACTTTCCCGTCTATATATCAATTAACTATGTTAAAGTGGCATGTATATTTATTGAGAGATGACAAAAAAGATAAAGCACAAATCTTATTACATAAGCAAAAAGTGATTGGCCGAAAGATCCAATCAAATTACATTTGTCGTGGCGTGAGATAGATCTTAGTTTTTGGCCTCTCTTCACTGGTGGGACTGATTACCAATTTACTAAATTTTTAGGGTTGCTTGTATGGCACTAGCTATGACTGAGAACAGATAGAATAAGGTATCTAAAAATGGGATCTACCTATGTCTAATATTGCGCATTTGTTAGATCTAATTTATAAAATTAACAATTTCAGTGAGTATAAAAAACAGAGTGAAATAAAAATGAGATCAGGATTTAAGAATTAGGTCTATTGCATTGCAGGTGAGTTATGTATTCATTGTCTTAAGAAATTATTACAGCACAAGGTGTGAGACTTCAGTGGAAAAATACTCCCTAGTGGTACAACCCCCAATCAAACCATAGTCTCCTCTTAGCACGAACAAATGGAAGACAATATAGACCCAATTTAATTCCTTCAAATGCTCAACTTTGTATGTAAAATAGATAGAAGATAAATAAGAGTTTAAGTACTTGTGCTTAACTTTTTTGGGTTGTTCTTCTTCACGAATGAAGAACCAATAAACATAGAGATGAATGGCCAATTAGCTGTTAAAAAACTTCAAGTGTGTGTATGTGGACAAGTGGAGAAAGTGTGTGGGCTATGGAGGCTTAGGGTGGCTACTGATAATGGTAAAAATCGCAACAAATCAGGGTCATACGATTCAAGCAAAAATCTTAAAGCTTCTACAGGCAGATTTACAGTAATGAGCCTTTTTAACATGTCCAGATATTCTTCGGGCTCACTAACAAGACATGAGTCACTTTGAAGCACATTAAAAACAACTGGTTCCACCAAGAAAGACACCCCAGTCCATGAGGGCTGCAAGTCAAATCTCTTGTTTCCATCAAAAGAGTAACAAATTCTATCTCTTAAGGGGGAGAATCAACGGGAGAAAACAGATTCATATCAATCTCCTAACAATTTCTCAGGCTTATAAATACTCTCCTCCTCCCACAGTTAGAAGGTAATTAACAATTTTTCTCTCAAACTCTCTTTCTTACTCTTGTTTTGACTTGAGTGTCGGAGGGTCTGTCGCTAGGGCCATTCCCGGTGTTTCATGCATTTATAGGTCCATCAGTCGCATCAACAACCGCCAGATTCAGATCAATGTGCTCTTTCAATGATGCAGATCTAATCTCAGAAGATCTAACCACTTTTTATGGCGATGATCAAAGGTTATATTTTTAGTAGTTTCCTTCAAAATATAAACTCACTATTTGTTTACTCCCACACCAAAATAAGTAGCAACATATTGGCACTATCTGCGGGAAACTACACAGGTCAACATCAAAGATCAGACTCACCATGAGAAATACCGAACTCTCCCACCATGCCACCGATGAAGAGGGAGAGCAGTAGCCTCAAGCCGTTTAACCAACCCTCTTCGTCAACCAGCTCCTCCAGTGGGGACCATATTCCTCCTCATCAGCCAGATCAGCCCCAACAACCTAATCAACCTCCTATCAACAAAGAGGCACCGGGGGGCTCCTGAAAAGGCTATCATCAAATGCGCCATGAACAACACCCTCCACACGACCATATCTAAATCCATAATGCTTCTAGTGCCTCATGCCCACACGAGGTCCCCGGGGGGTCAAGAGATCTCTGTCAGGTTATCAATGCCAGGCAATAGGGGACCGATCTATGGATCCGTTTGGATGAGAATCGTACACAGAATGAGAACTCACGCTCAGAACGTCAGGACAACCGAGAAGCAACTCTCCCTGAAGGTAGAGATTAAGATGCTCATCCTCTCATAAGGGCACAATATGGAAAGAAGTCCGACTCGTGAGAGTCAAAAGCATCTAGAGAGGAACAAAGAGCAAGAGGCCCCAGACACTAGGGCCGATCTGGATAACTTTAAGCATGACATCCTCCGAGCCATCTAAGGTACTCATGATCAGGGTCGACGCTCATGGAGCCGCCACTCTACT
The DNA here is from genome assembly GCA_017893485.1 of Hemerocallis citrina. Classification (NCBI taxonomy): domain Eukaryota; kingdom Viridiplantae; phylum Streptophyta; class Magnoliopsida; order Asparagales; family Asphodelaceae; genus Hemerocallis; species Hemerocallis citrina. Next base: position 176,342,606 of record CM030367.1, read on the forward strand.
CCTCCGAGAGAAGAAGAATCCAGTGACTCAACTACAATCAAGGGAAAGGACGATCAAGTCCTTCAGCGCATCTGAGAAGTATAGGATAACCTGGAACAGATAAAACATGAAGGGAACCGCTCCGGCAAGATTTACCGCCCCAGACGACATCCTTTCAGCAAATCCATCATTAATGCACCAATTCCAAAGAACTTCAAAGCTCCTTAGTTTGAATCTTACATGGTGAATCTAACCCGGCTAACCATATTGAGAGTTTTAAAACTATCATGATGATCACCGATGCGCTCATGTGCCGAACATTTCCCTCAACTTTGAAATGATTAACAAGGGAATGGTACTCTCGCCTTACTCCAGAGTCAATATTCTCCTTCGACCGGCTCGAATAGCTCTTCATAGTAGACTTTGTTAATAGCCAAAATTGTGAAAAAATAAGTGCTTCCTGTTGGAATTGAAGCAAAGAGATTGAGAACTGCTAAAAGACTTTGGCAAACGCTTCACAGCCAAGGCAAGGTCCATCCCTTCCCTTAACTCATCAGTGGCAGCCAATGCTTTCTGCCACAACATCGTTCACAAAGACCTGAATGCCTCCCTCATGAAGAAGCCTCCTAAAGATTTCACTGCACTCCTGGAAAGGACTGACAAATATTTCAGAGATGAAGAAGTTCTTTATCCTCAAGGCAAGAAGGATTCACCTTCTGGGAACAAACAGAAGAATACAAGCGAGGAAAGACACAGGAAGTTCAAGAAAGGCGGTGCAGCTCAATGTCGTTCATCTTTAGCACCATACTTTGACAAGTTCACTTCCAATAACTCAAGTGTGTCTGCCATCCTCATGGCAGTTGAAAAATACAGAATAGTCTGCTCTCCCCTTTAGATGACCACATCCAGAAAGAGAATGAATAGAAACAAGTGGTACACATTTCACAGAGATCATGGACACACCACCGACAATTGTCGAGTCCTCAAAGAAGAATTTGAAGGTCTTATTTATTGGAGCTATCTCTCCCAATTTGTTCAGCAAAATAACAACGCCGAAACTCCTCTGACACGGGAGCCTAATAAGTGTCAAGAGAAGCCCTCTGAATCCCAAGACTCAGAACACATGGTCATTCTTCACTCTATTCACAGATGGCCGATGGGAGAGATTCCAACTCCTCCTGTAAAGCCTTCGTGAGGGAGGTCAACTCGGTACACAACATCCCATTTGCAAAGAGCATAGGGGTCCGAATATCTTTCTCCAAAAAGGACTTAAAAGGTGTTTGAACTTCTCATTGCGGCTCATTGGTCATAAACCTTTGCATTGTGAATCGTGAGTACTCCACATCCTGGTGGATAATAGCAGCTCGGTAAACATCTTTTTTATGAACACTTTCAACGGCCTCAAGCTTTCCCGAGACCGACTCAAGCCAACCAGCTATACACTCCACATATTCTCCGGTGTCCCCATTCAAATCGAAGGAATCGTCACACTCAATGTGACAGCAGGAAAGCCTCCAGCCACTCGAACAGAAGCGCTAGAATTTATGGTAGTTGACATCAAAGCTGCATACAACGCAATATATATGTGGTCCTCCGAGCATGGCGGCCTTGCATGCAGTTGCTTCTACCCACCACTTGAAAATGAAGTTCCAAACAACAGCAGGCATAAGCCAAGTTGTAGAAGCCAATAGGCAGCATGAGCATGCTACACCACCACAATGAGGGGCTCGGTTCTCCCCTTCGATGCCGTAGAATTACTGCCAGAAAGTAGTCACAGCAACTCCATGTCCGTAAACGATCTTGAAGCTACTGACCTAGACAATCCTTCCAAGAGCTTCCAAACCTACCAAGTCATCTTCCACCAGGGCCAAATCTGTCCTTGTCATAATACAGTAATAAACCTAAATCCTCCGCCCGCAACCACTCCGCTCATTCGACTGAAAGAAACAGTTCTTCCTAAACACATTTGCGAACTTGAAGATCTCTCATTCTTTCTACAAAATAGGGGGAGACTCGCTCCAAAATAGGCAAGTTCAGGTAAGGTCTACTAAGTTGTTCGCCTCGCGGCTCATAAACTTGAAAAAACGGGGGGGGGGGGGGGGGGGGGGGGGGGGGGGTGTAAGGAGATATCAGTAAAGATTTGGAATGTTGAACGCTTCATGAACTTCAACAAGGGCGCTTAACGCCCCCTCCTCTATATACTTTCAATATTTTAAATAAATACTGCTCTTCTTACCAGTCATTGCATGTAATAAAGGCCAGCCACTAGAACAGCTGCTTAGTTTTATTTTTCAATAAAATTTAGTAATAAATTTTGCAAAGATATTGTACAATTCTCTGGATGGAAACAATGAGTTAAATGCCAAACTTACTCCTAAAAAACTCATTAGAAGCTTATTATAAGACGAGTTTGGAGTCCATACCGGTGGCTCGGAGTTGCTCTAGCAATTTGCAATGAAGCAAGTTTAGAGCACAACTCGCCAGTCGATCTGAACCTGCAACCCGTTAAACACCTCAACAACAAGTTCGGAGTCCATAGCCATGGCTCGGAGTTGCTATAGCAACCTGAAATCAAGCACATTCAGAACGCATCTCGCAATTCGATCTGTTCTTGCAACCTGTTAAATCCCTAAACAACAAGTTCGGAATCCATACCCATGGCTCGATGTTGCTATAGCAAGCTGCAAACAAGTAAGTTCATAGCTCAACTCGTCATTCGCCCTCCTGAAACTTGTTAAAACCCTTAAAGACGGATCAGAGGTCCATAATGGTGGATTTCAGTTGCTATAGCAAAACCTACAAGCAAGTATGTTTGCAGCTTATCTCGCCACTCGAAGCGACTCTCACAATTCATTGACGGACCCATACAGCAAGTTGGGAGTTCAACTCTTCTCTAGAGTTGCTCCTAGAAGTAGTTAAGTACGAAACGACAAGTCTCAAGTCTAGATCCCTTATAGAGTTGCTCATATGATTAGCTGATACCCAAGACGACAAATCACAGGACAAGACACACACATGTAAAAGATTTTCAGCAAGTCTCGTTACAACTACAGAACTGCAATGAGTCTATATTTCATGCCTACGCATTTCTATAAAAGTCTTGCAAACACTACACAACCTGTCCTACAAGTCGTCCTTCGAACTACATGATAGGGGATGTTCTGCCTAAGAGACACAAACCTCTTCACAGTCTTCCTGCCAGCTAACAGCTCCCCAGGGCCACCTAAACTTTGGACGGTAAAATTTAAGACAAGCATTCCTTAAGAAAGCAAGCTCCAAGTCTTTCCCGAATAACACAACCTTCACCTGAGTAAGTTCCAACTCCATCCCGCGTGACGCGCTGCACAACAAGTCCCAACCCCGTCAAAGCGAAGTGTATTACATAGGAGAGCAAGCTCGGTGTCCCGAGGACTTCATTTGGTGTACATGACTGCTTGTCAGCAAAGAGAAGAATGAAATTACTAAACACAAAGAACTTCACTTCAATATTAAGAAGACTCAGAACACCCACAACTCATTCGCTCCACAAAATGAGTTCGACACTCCATGCGCCACTTGAGTTACTCATTCAAATAATTCATTAACTCCAAACAATGAGTTCAATGCCTTGAGCACCATCAATCACTCGTTAACTCTATATAATGAGTTCAGTGCCTTGCTTTTCGTTCGAGCTCCGTCAACAACGAGTTTGATGTATTGCTCTTCACTCAAGCTCCATCAACAACTCGTTTACTACATACAACGAGTTCATTTCCTTGCTCTTCGCTCGAGCTCTGTCAATCACCATTAACTCCATATAACGAGTTCAATGCCTGGCTCTCCACTCGAGTTCCATCAACGACTCGTTAACTCCATATGATGAGTCAAATGCCCTGCAGTTCGCTCGAGCTCCATTAATAACTCATTGTCTTTAAACAACAAGTTTAATGCCTTGCTCCCCGGCTGCGCTCCATTAACTACTCGTTCACTCCAAACAACGGGTTCAATGTCTTGCTCTTCGTTTGAGCTCTGTCAACAACTCATTTACTCAATACAACGAGTTCAATATCTCGCTCTCAGCTGAAGCTCCATCAAGAACTCAATAACATCATACAAAGAGTTTCATGCCATGCACTTCGCATGAGCTGCGTCAATAGCTCGTTCACTCTATATAATGAGTTTGGTTCTCGGCTCTTCGCTCTAACTCCGTCGATGACTCATTGACTCCATACAATGAGTTCAATATCTTGCTCTTCGCTCGAGCTCCATAAACAACTCGTTAACTCTATAAAACGAGTTTACTGTCTTGCTCTTCGCTCGAGCTCCGTCAACAACTTGTTAACTCCATATAATGAGTTCAGTGGCTCGCGCTTTGCTCCGGCTCTGTCAACAGCTTGTTAACTTTATACAACGAGTTCAATGTCTTGATCTTCTCTCAAGCTCAGTCAACAACTCGTTAACTCCATACAACGAGTCCAATGCATTACTCTTCGCTCGAGCTTCATCAATAACTTGTTGACTCCATACATCGAGTTCAGTTCTTTGTTCTTTGCTCAAGCTCCATCAACAACTCGTTAACTTCATACAACGAGTTTAATGCCTTGCTCTTTGTTCGAGCTCCATTAACAACTCGTTAATATCATACAACGAGTTCAGTTCCCTGCTCTTTGCTTGAGCTCCATCAACAACTCGTTAATGCCATACAATGAGTTTGGTTTTCCACTCTTCGCTCGAGTTCCATCAACAACTCGTTGAATCTATACAACGAGTTCAGTTCCCTACTCTAAGCTCGAGCTGTGTCAATAGCTCATTCATTCCATACAATGAGTTCAATGCCCTGCACTCTGCTCAAGTCCTGTCAACAACTCGTTAGTTCCACTCAATGATTTCAATGCCCTGCTCTTCTCTCAGGCTCTATTAACAACTCGTTAACTCTACATAACGAGTCCAATTAATTTTGCTTCGCTCGAGCTCCATCAACAGTTCGTTTACTCCATGCAATGAGTTCAGTCCCTTGCTCTTTGTTCTAGCTCCGTCAACAACCCATTAACTCCATAGAAGGGGTTTAATGTCTTGCTCTCCGCTTGCGCTCTATCAACAACTCATTAACTCTATATACGAGTTCAGTGCCCCACTCTACATTCGAGCTCCAACAACAGCTCATTAGCATCATACAATGAGCTTAACTCCTTGCTTTTCGCTCGAGTCATTCCAATAACCCCTTTTTTGTGCAATTGGCTCGGCATCCAATGCCTGTCCAAAGTTGCCTCTGTACAATTGCTGGGGTTAAACAACAAGCTCTACGTTTAACTTTGTCTCAAAGTTACCTCTCCAAACTTGCTTGGTGCAAATAGCAAGTTTAACGTTCAACTCTACCTTAGAGTTGGCTCTACAAAACTTGCTAGGTTCAAACATCAAGTTCATCGTTCAACTCCATTTCATAGTTATCTCTACAAAACTTGTTGGCCACAAACAGCAAATTCAACATTCAACTCCATTTCATAGTTATCTTTATGAACTTGCTGGGTGCAAACATCAAGCTAAACGTTCAACTCCGTCTCAGAGTTGTCTCCAAAAACTTACTGGGCACAAACAACAAGTTCAAGCATTCAACTCCGTCCTAGAGTTGTCTCTACAAACTTGCTACGCACAAACAGCAAGTCCAAACATCCAAATCTATTTCAGAGTTATCTCTACAAACTTTTTGGATCTGAACATTCATCCCACAAGACTCGTCGTACAATAAAACAGTCAATCGACAACACAAGTGAACAACATAATGCTTGGTCGACGAATCAGCAGTCCAACAAAACAAGCGAACAACATAACACTTGGTCGACAAAAAGTAGTTTAGCGAAACGAACGATGGGATGCTCGATCGACGAGACAAGCGAACAACACAATGCTTGGTCGGTGAAAAATAAGTTCAGCGAAGTGAACAAAGAAATGCTCAATCAACAAAAAAACGAACGACACAACACTCCGTAGACGAAAGAGCAATTTGATGGGTAGACCTCTCAATAAACACTTGGTGGGCGAAAACTTAAAGAGTCTCCAAATCAAATCCATTGTCACCCGAGAAGATCACCAACTTGTTAGAATCAACCAAAACCCTAGGTTTTCTACAACCAAGGAAGAGTTCGACCCAAACCAAGGCTTCGGATTTGCCAAAAAACCCTAATTTGGCCAAGACCCGAACCCTACAAAGCTTCGGTGTAGGCAAAGACTCGAACTCAAATAAAACTACTAACTTGGCCAAAATCCAATTTGATGATTATCCGAAATCCAAACTCAAATAAAGGGTTAACAAACAAAAGCCATTCGCTCATTTCCCTTTTTCCTATTAAGCACTTGATAACTCAGTCCATGGGATGATTATTTGGTTCCTTGTCAAGACACCATCAAGCAACTCAAATCCGAGCCCAATATCAAGCCTCGAAGTTTTTTCAAAACCAACTCCGCAAAACCCTAATTTTCTTTCTTCAAAAAATTAAACCCAAGAAGAGAATAACCAACAACAACAACTCACTTCTAGTTGGTGGTATTGCTGCAACTGCAAGGGCATCTTCGTCTTCTTCTTCTCAATCCCAACCTTAGTCTCAACAGCTAATGGATAGAAGAGTAATTCCACAAAAGGAGCAAGCCCTTAATTGCCTTAGGAGCAACTCCACCAACACCAAGTTCTACTACTACAACAACTACATACCCGATTCGATGATGCATCAAGATTGGCCAAAACTCAACTCAAACAATAACCTAAAGTTGGCCTTACTCCAACTCGGGCTACCAAAAGGCTTCAGACCCAAGCTCCATGACCCAAACTCCAACTTTGCAAAGGATCTCCGGAGATTATCAAAACCGAAGCTCCAAAGATGAGTTCAAACCCAATGCTCCAAAGCTCGCCGAAGATCTTTGCTCGCCAACGATGAATAAGATGGGCTCCCAAAAAATTTTGGTCACAAAGATTGGTGGTCGTTGAAGCTTCTGAGGTCGCCGAAGCCCCTTGGTTGCCGAGATTGGTGGTCACCGAAACCACTGGTCGACAGGGTTTTATGCTAGTCGAAACCCAACCTCGACGAAGGTGGTGGTCGGCGACGCGCACTGGTCCCCAAGATGCTTGAACAGCGAAGGATGTGGTCGACGAAACACTTGGTTGCGAAAAGTTTTCTCGCCGAAGCCTCGAGGTCGATGAAGGAGTGGTCGCCCAAAACTCAGTTGTTGCTCGACGAAGAAGATTGAATGGTTGGTCAACAAAAACAGGCTACATGGGCTCGGTCGACGAGAATGTGGGTCGATGAGGATCTCAATAGGTCGACAAAACTCCTGGTCGACCAAGAAATAGGGCCGTTGGTCGCCAAAATTGTTGGGTGACCAAGTCAGAGCGCTCTCAGTAATTGTGGACCACTGGATTGCCCCGAAGTGAGAGCGCGCGTGATATGGATGAACATGATTCGACCACAGCACGCGCATCATCCCTACAGCTTAGCTTCGCTTCTCAGCATCCCAATCGCCCCAAAATGCGAGCCAACACCAGATCGATGTGTGAGATGTCACCACGTTGCCATCGCTCCCCGCCTCGCTTCTCAACCCTCCATATCACTCAGCGAGCGAGCTTAAGCATGACACACCAGATTTTGCCATGTTTCCCCCTCATCACAGCGACTTCATCAGCGGGCGATCCTGGGCTTGATCAACACACAAGATCGCTCTAATAATCGTGGCAGGTTCGATAATTCAATTAAAAATCCTAAAAAGTTATTTAAAATTCAAAAATTTAATTGAAAGTTCCAAATAATAATTATTAAATTCAAAAAATTAATTAAAAATTTCAAAAAATTTAAAAATTGGGATAATTAATTAAAAAAATTGAAAAAGCAATTATTAATTGGGGAAAAATTATTAAAAATCCGAAAAATTATGGAAAATTCTAAAAAATCGAAAAAGTTCAGAAAAATATCAATAGGAGATAACAGATTCATATCAATCCCCTAACTGTTTTTCATGCCTATAAATACTCTCCCCCCCTCAGAAGGTAATTAGAAATATCTCTCTTAAATCATCTTTCTCTCTCTGGTTCTGACTTAAGCATCGGAGGATCTATCGCTGGGATCATTCCTGGTGTTTCAGGCTTTTTGCATGTTCATCGGCTGCGTCAGCAACAATCGAATTCAGATCAAGGTGCTCTTTCAACGTTCCAGATCCAATCTCAGGAGCTCTAACCACTTTTTATGACGACGATCAAAGGTTTGATCTTTAGTAGTTTCTTCAAAATATAAATTCACTATCTGTTTGCTCCCATACCAAAATAAGCAGTAAAAGCTACATTTAATTCCTAGACCTCCAAGAAGAAAACCAGCTACTAAACCTTTTGGTGAAGCCTTAGGGTCGTTACATTGTCTAAACAAAATCAGCTATTAAACCTAAGGTGGAGGTGACAAAGTTGGACACCACTGGAAAAATAACCCTATCCTCTACATGCCATCACTTAAAAACAATTCATTTGTATTTCCTATTGTTTATGAGAATATCCAACAGTAGTATCTTCCACTTCAATTAAAATACCTTACCTCGGCGTATCTATCCCGATGTTTAGGTAGAAATGCCGAGGGTAGAGGTCGTACCCCCCCCCCCCCCCAAAAAAAATAAAATAAAATAAATAAATAAATTTCCTACCTCGGCAAAAAGTCCGTTTTAGGGTGCAAGATAATATTCCACATCCCTCCCCAAATTTCATTTCCCCCCAATTGTTTTTACTCTCTCTCTCTCTCCTGCTCAAACCCTAGCCATGACCAATCGATATTGCCGTCCCCCGCTGAGCCACCCTGTTTCATCGTGCCCACCGTGCCCTCCCCCACAACGAAGGGCCTCGACCTTCCTGGCCCCAACGACTCTCTCACTCAGAAACCCCCACATCTCTCAATCGCAGAATAGAGGTAACAACTTCCTTTCAATTTCTAGGTTTCGTAATCTTGATCACAATGTAGGGTTGGACTGGATTGATTTGAGTTGGGATTTGATGCAGGTGTTGAATCGTCTTGGGATTTGGTTAGTTGGGCAGTTTGGGATTTCAGAGGTTTCAATGTCAATGGGGTTGGGTTTGGGGGAAATTGGATTGGAGTGGGTTTTGGGGGGCAGTTTAAGTTTGCAATGTGTGTGTTAGTATTTTTTTTGGGGGGGGGGGGGGGGTTGGTTTGGTTTGGTGGGGGGGGAGTTTAAGCTAACTTCGACCTCGTCTGTAAACTTAAACTGCCCCCGCTTTTCACAGACGTCGCCAATCTGTTGCTGCTTATTTTGGTGTGGGAGCAAACAGATAGTGAGTTAATAATTGATGGAAACTACTCAAACTCTGACCTTTGACCTTGGGAGTGAAATGCGGTTAGATCTCCTGAGATTAAATCTGAATCGTTGATTGACCACTATGATCTGAATCCGACAGTTGTTGATGCGGCCGATGGACCTGCAAAAAGCCTGAAATACCGGGGGTGGCCCTGGCGACAGACCCTCCAATGCTCAAGTCAGAATCAGAAAGAGAAAGAGAGTATGAAAGAGAAACTGACGAATTGTTAATTACCTTCTGACTGTGGAGGGGGGAGGGTATTTATAGGTCTGAGGAACATATCAAGAGACCGATCTGGAACTGTTCGATCGATATGAATTCCTTATCTCCTTTATGTTCCTCCCCCTCAAGAGATAAGTTCTCTTGTTAGGAGATAAAAGATTTGACTCCTAGCCTGCATGGGCTGGGTGTCTCTCCTAGTGGGCTTAGTCTGTCACTTTTTATGGGCTTAAAAGAAGCCCATGTCTCGGCGAAGGCCCGAACCTATTAAAGAGGCCCGTTATGGTTAATCTGTCTGTAAGAGCTTTGAGATCTGTACAGGAATCGTACGACCCTGATTTGCTGTGATTTTACCATCATCATAAGCCCCCCACTCCTGAAAGGCAATTTTCTTAGCTTTCAGGGAGTAGTACGCCTTACTTTTGGAATTTGGAGTACAAACTTAGCAGTCAGGGTGTTGGGAGATACCTGGAACTGATCAGCGGCTTCAGAAGGCAGTGAATATTTTCCTGAACTTTTCCATAATTTTTTGGATTGATCTGAATTTTAAATTCACTTTTTCGAATTTAATCATTAATAAACCCAATTTTAATTATTTTTTAGAAATTTTAATTTTTTTTGGAAATTTTAATTAAAATTTCGAATTTAAATAATAATTTTCGGATTTTTTAATTGATTTTTTGAATTTTAAATTATTTTGTAGGATTTTTATTGTATAATCAGACCCGTGCATGCTTTTTTACGAGATCAGGGTCGTCGATCAAGGCGAGCTCGCACGCAGATGAGATCGAGGGGCTCAGAATTGATCACTGTGATCTATGGTGATGTGGCATAATCTGGAGCCTCCGTCAGTGGTCGGCTCGTCCGCTGAGAGAAATTAGTGGCTGTGATGGAGAATATCAGTTAAGCGGGTGACATGGCGGCATCGGGACATCCATCATGCCCTAGCTCGTCCGCTGAGTGGGATCAGACGGCAGAGGAGAGAGCAGCGCATTGGGGAAGAAGATGGGACGATGTGGACGCATCTGAGCTGCTGATCACAATTGAGCTCGAGTTTTGGAGGGATTCAAGGGTTAAGAATTGTTGCGGGACCCCTTAGCTTGGTCGACCATTTAGCCGAGCTATGACCAATTTTTCGAACTTCTAGGTCTTCGCCGAGCTACGAGGAACTTATGTGTTCACAGATTTTTGGGTTATCATCCCCATTGAGCCACGACAACATCAAATCGTCGCTTTGTTGACTTATCCCCCTCGCCGAGCTATAGGAATGGTCATATCAGGGAATGGCTCGCTTCTTGGCTGAGCTATGGGAATATCTCACTTCGGCAGAGCTATGGACTTGAGTGTCTCGCTGAGCTATGAGCTATGACCCCTCAAATTTCTTGTCGAGATTCATCGTCATTCAGTCGAGCTGTGGTTATTGAAGCTTTGCCGAGCTACGAGCTACGAGCTTCGACAAAATGTGGTTGCTGATAGCTTTGGTCGACCAATGAGTTGGGCAGAGCTTTGGACAAAGTGGGAGGCCTCGGAGTTTTAAATTGAGCTCTGCTTTTCGTTCGGTCAAACCGTCAAGTCCTGTGGGACGAGCTTCAGCCGAGCTATGGCAGATTAGCTCGCTGAGCTACGATGATGGTTATTTCGCCGAGCTACGAAGATGGTCATCTCGCCGAGCTAAGAACTTAGGATTTTCTTCTAAGTTTTTGGAGCTTGGTCATCTTAAGTGTCTGGTCTTCCTTCTCTTGAGCTTCGAAGTGGTCGAGCTGTGAAATCCCCTCGTCGACCAGGAGTTTGGGCAGAGGTCTTGAACAAGCGGGAGTTTGGGAGTTGGAGTGTCTAGTCAAGCTCCATTTTCGGCGGGAGAAGAAGTTTTTTGGAAGAAGAAGATGAAGGAGGAGAAGAAGGAGCAGTGTGTGGGTTTGGGTTTTCGGGTCTGGAATCCGCACCTGCAACCCCTTAATCTCTTTGCTTTAGGATCTTTTCGGGTTGGCGTTGCTGGTTCGGTTTGGAAACCCGACCTGAGATGACCCCGTTTCTTCTTTTCCTCTTCTATTGCATCCGTGAGCACCTGTTGGGGAGTTTTTTGGACGTGGATTTGCATGTACTTGGTGTTTTGTAGAGTTTTTTTAGAATAGATTGAAGCTTCGATTTGGCAAGGCGCTTGCTTTGCTTGGAGTTGAGTTTTCTTTGACGGAGTCCTCTTGCTTACTCCAAGGTAGGAGTGAGAGGGTTTTGGGATTTGATCATCTCTTTGAAGTTTGAGTTAATTTTGGTAGAAAGAGGCTGAACGGACTTGGGGACTTCGTGGGACTAGTAGGCTTTGTCACATGGAACTTGATTAGTGATGGGTTTTCTTCTATTGGTGGTGAACATGCTGCCCACCAAGTGTTTGTGAAAATTTTCACCCCATCACGTCCACCAAGTGTTTGTGAAATTGTTTGCCTCATCACGTCCACCAAGTATTTGTGAAATTGTTCACCCCCTCACGTCCACCATGTGTTTGTGAAATTGTTCACCCCATCATGTACACCAAGTGTTTATGAAATTGTTGGCCTCATCAGACTGCCTTTTTCATCGGCCGAGCGCGGTGACGTTTGCTCGTTTTGCTGGTCGACTGTCCTGTTGATAAGTTACTGTTCCTATTGGTGTAGTGTGATCTGACCGTTGAATTCTGTGGAGGGCTCAGATCCTGCCACATGGCAATTTGATCTCTGGGATTTTATAAATAGGGGTTGATTCCACCTCCCATTCATTCATTTACTACCCTTACTTTCTCTCTAGAAATTGTGGTGTTTTACCAGACGGTGCTGGTGGCTTGCCTGGTGCTTGACAGGGGTTCTAGTTTCAGCTATCGGTTCGGAGTATTCACTACTTTGGCTAGGTAATATACTTGCGATTGCCATTCATTATGTCTAGCATTCTATCGTTCTGTGCTTCTACTAGATCAGTTGGTCTAGATGGAGAAGAGGGTGTTGTGTTCAACCATTTTACTAGAGAGAGGTGTGCATGATGAAGCCGAGCGTTCTACTATTGTGGAAACGATCGTCGAACCTGATAGAGATAAGGGATGTATGCTTAACACCCCATTGTTCCGTGTCCCAGAACTGATTAGGGAGTATCCGGCAGTTGACCAACAATTTCTTAGGAGCGGCATGGAATATGATGAGCCAGATGCCGTCCACACTACTGAGGCTAATTATGCCGCCACCATTCTTACACAGGATGAGCTTGCCGCGATTAGAATGGGCTTTGGCATTCCTTGCGAGAACAACTTACTCTTGCCAGGTCCTGAAGTTAGGGCATGTTACACTATATCTGAGGAATACTATTTCTTTCCATGCAATGCCTTCTTCGCGGGGCTTCGCTTGCCCCTCCACCCCTTTGTTAAAGAGGTGCTCAACCGGTATCAGCTGTATGCGGTGCAGCTGATGCCGAACACGTGGAGGCACGTTGTCGATTTTGCCTTGCAGTGTCGTCAGCTCGGAGCTGAGCTGAGTCTTGCGGTGTTCAGACATCATTTCAAACTCATCCAACTCAAAAAGTGGAGTGTTGGTACGTTAGCCCTCGTAAGAATCGGGGGTTGGTCAATGCTCCTCGATCAATTAGATGTTGGAAAGAGAAATTTCTTGTTGTTCGCAGTGCTAAGCCGTTGGGGATCTCCACTACTTTGAGGGGAACGGTTCCCTCGGCATTGAGAACGGAGCCGGTAATGACCTTAGAAGAGAAAAGCGTTAGTGATGCCCTTCTTAGGCTGAAGGTGTTGGTGTGGCAAGACATCACTAACGAAGTACTCTTTGAAGGCAGTCTTGGACCAGCTGTTTCTAGAACGATTCTACTGTTGCCCTCATGCCATGTTATCCATGCTTTTGTTGCTTTTTGGTTGTTTTATCCATGCCTTTGTTGTTTTCATTTGGTCTTACAAGTTTTAACTCCTTCATGTTTCTCCTTGCAGGAAGAACAGACATGGATTACGAAGACCTTCTGGTGGATTTGAACGCGCTGCGTACCAAGAGGAAAGACAAGCCGAAGAAGCGGAAGAGGTCGGTGATGCATCCTTCTTCTTCCCAGTACTTACCGCCCCTGGCTCCCGTTGCACGGACTGAGCCCCCTATAGAGGTACCGCCTACTTTTGAGGCAGGTTCTTCCTTAGCTGCGGTCGTGGCGAGTGCCGCGTCAGCCCCCACTGACTACTACGGCTGCCATGGTCTATACTTCCGATTGGAACGTGAAACCCCAGGAGAACTTTTTAGGGAACTCCACTGCTTTCCTTGAGGCCCGCCGTCACCTTCCTACTTCAACTAACAGAGAGAAGTTGAAGATGGAGCCCCCCGAGAGATCGTTCTTGGAGATTGCAAGGGCACACATGACGGTATGATTTAGTTCTTTTCGTTCTTTAGCTTGCGCTTTCCTCCCTTGCACTGTTACGTTTTAACTACTTTCTCCTTGTTTCAGGCGATGTGCCACTTCGGGCATTTGGTGGACTTTTATGCTGCCGAGGAAAAGAACATGAGGGCCCATATCTCTCGCACTGAGAAGGACAAGAAAAAGTCCATCAAGGAGTCTAGGGCAGATTTGGAAGGGTTGAAGAAGAAGGAAAATGAGGTGCCCCTTGAGTTAGAGGCATTGGCAGCGAGTAAGGAGGAGATGCGCCTTGAGTTGGAGGCATCAAAGGAGAGAGAGAAGGCATTGGAGAAGAGGAACGCCGACCTTCTACTAGAGTTGGAGAAGGCTCGCACTGACGCAGCCACAGAGTTGAAGGTCGAGGTGGCTAAGGTTCATGCTGAGTGTAAGTCCAAGCTGCATGGGATGATGCTCAAGTCTTATGCCACAGCGACTTCACACGTGGCAAAGCGTGTTCCCGGTTTTGATGGAAAAGGCTACCACGTGACTCTTCGACCAAGTAAGCCCCTTGATACGGGCAAGAAGGATGACGGCGGGAACGGCACTCCTGCGGGTGGCGCGAGGAGTGGTTCTGGAAAGGAGGACAAGGGAAAGGAAGCTGCTGGGGGTCCCTTGTCCGTGGTGGCGCCGAAGTAGGTGGATGCTTGATTCACCTTGTCATGCCCTTTTTTTCTTTCAGCCTTTCTCTACTCGTCTTTGTTTTAGACTTGTAGCTACTTACTATGATGCATAATTGCGGACTGGCCACCGCATTCCTGTATCTTTATTTTAGTGGTTGAAAAAACTATCTTCTAGATTTTTTGCCATTAGTCATATTGCGTTGATGTGCTTTGGAGCGACGCTTGCCCGTGACACCCAGTATTTTTTCTTTTTGTTTGACCATACTTTTGGAACTGTTAATAGATTATCGTAGGATCCAGTGAGAACCCCTGTAGTGACAAAGTTGAGCACCTTCGCAAGAGATTGCGCATAACGGAATTGGCAGTCGACCGTTTGCGTGTTCAGTCAGAGGATGAATGGTTGGAGTCTGTTCGCCTTAAGTCGGCGCTTATTGAGAGGGATTGTGAGTTAGCACTCTTGTATACCAATTGTCTTACCAACTTGCCCCTGGCCCCGAAAGTGACTAAGGACAGTATTGGAGAGTGTGCGCTACTCAGAAAAGTAGTTGTCGAGAAAGTGTAGCGCCCCGAATTCCTTAACATAGGAACTCGTGACACACTCCAGGATCTTTCTTCAAATGAGTCACAACACAACAAAAATCACAGGAAATTAAAAACTTTTATTACATCAAATGTTATTACAATGTCCAATGATTACAACAATTACAATTAATCCTTACAACAAGAATGTAGAGTAACATTTGGACAGTAACTTTCACTTGGATGTTTTCCCCTGCTAGAGCTTTCCCGCGATCCCAAGTCAACAATCCTACACTGATAACTGTGGGCACGTCAGTTGATTACAACTGACGAAATACTATATTCGGTCATCCTCTCTACGCCATAATATAACGATTCCAACCTCAACAACCACAAATAATATTTGATGCAAAGAAAAAGGTGATGCCAAGCAAGTGTTGGTGTATGCCATGGCCTAAACTAATGCACACACTATGAACACATACTCCTAAGGCTAATGCATGCTTGGTTGAAAGATATGCATTCCATACTACACACCCCCCAACCAAACGACGTTCTTCAGTTTGATGGGGCTCGATCCCTCGTTATGCATCCTACTCTTGCGTTCCTTCCTGTTTCTGATTCCAATGATAGTGAGGCTGCAGTCATCTGGCTTACCCGTCGCTGCCATCATTAGTGGTGTCCAATCCTCATGTTTTATCCACTATGCCCGGGATTCCAGTCGCAGGCTTACCCTGCGTGACTGGTGTAACGCTCCGGATTCCAAATAAGACCGAATTCGAGATTTCACAGAATCTTTACACTTCACTTCGTACAATTTTACAATGAAATTTAAACTTTTTGGTGTGAATATTTGCAAGTGTACAAAATCGCAACAAGTAATATAGTAGTGAATAGAGTGTCGAACCCACAGAGACTAGATATTTTATTGAGTACCGAATTTACTAGATGAATCACTATTTGGATAATCGAAATTTAGTAAAGAAAACAACTAAATTAAATTAATCTAAAAGTCTAACTAACTAAATTAATGGAGAGGGAGCGGAGTCTGAAAATTGTAATTTATTAATTGCAAATCAATTCTAGGGTTTTTGATTTCACCTAGTTCATCAAACACAATTTATAATTCCTAAAAATATTATTTTTCCAAGTTGTAGACCAAAATCCCCAACTTATTCGATGCTTTCTCTCAAACAACACCAAAAATATCTCTAACTAACAGTTTGACACATCTCTATGCAAATTTAATTAATCAAAGACTCATTAAGTTCTATGGATTTCTTAACGGTCACATTAATCGCGGTAAATTATCTCTAATTTTGCTCAATTAATGGTGTTTAATTTTTATTGTTCTAAATTACAAATTACCTCTCGGTCTCTCCATGATCCAATAATCATACAAAAATCGGCTAAATAATTGTAAGCATTAAGCACAAAAACTAAACACACAACCGTAGAAAAATATGAAATTGTGTTCTCAAAACTAGGCTACATCTAAACCCTAGAACAATAAATTTAGTTCATAATAAAAATATTGCAATTGACAAAATTGTTCATGGATTGCATTATAAAAATTAGAGAGAAAAAATAGATACAAAAATTGACCGTTTTGTAATATAAATTGCAAACCGAACGGTCTCGAAAATTGTGCCCAAACACTAAGCGTAGTCTTCTCTCTTTCTGTCTTGGAGTCGAGCCAGCCACTGAGAAGTTGTCGCCCACGTGCGCGGTTGCTGTCGTCTGGATGAGCTCGTCTTGATCATCGAGCCGTTGCTGTCGTCCATGTCAGCTTCTCCTTCTTCTTTGTTTTCGATGTGTGCGTGTGCTATATACAGAGCACGAGCCAGCCAAGTCTTTCTCCCTCTGGTTCACGCCAACTACCCCTTTCCTAATTATTCTTCAAGTCCCTTCTTCTAATTACTCCTTTCAATTCCTTCCTTCACTTTACGTCCACTCCCAACTCCAATCTTCTTTCTTCTAACCTGCAAAATATATATGGGAAGTAATCATTAGTTTAAATGGTAGGTTTAGTTTATTAGATAGGTTTAAGTTTTAATTAATTAGGATAATTATCATTTAAATTTTAGATTATTAAGATTAATCTTAATCTTAACCTATCATAATCTGCATTCATTCTTTTTTCCTTTTTATTTTATTTTATATTTTATTTTATTTTATTTTTTTAAATTAATTTTTAAATTACAAAATTTTATTCTAACCCTTAACTGATAATAATATTTCTATTTTGCTTTTCACAAGGTCAAAATATAAAAATTAAAATTCAACAAATTAATAAAAATTAATAAAACATTATGTTTGTTTTGTTTGTTGATTTTTTTCAAAAATAATCACTTTTTGCATCAAAAATCTAATTTCCTCAAAAATACTTAATTAATTGAAATCTTAGGAAAATAAGATAAATTATAAATAAGATAAATGAAAACAAGCAATTTTAATGGGTAAATGAGTACAAATATTTGTATAAAAATTAGACACATCACTTTTCATCATACATCAGAGTTCTTTACAATATTTACACAGCGAAAGATAAAAATGAAGTACAACAATAAAAATAATACATAACTTGTACAACTTTATCATTGTAATTAATCAACAGCATCATAACATCTTTACTTCTTCATGAAAATCCCAGTTCTTGCATAATAAGCTGTGGGCACGTCAGTTACTTACAACTGACGAAAATGTTATACTCGGCCATCCTCTCTATGCCGTACATATAACGATCTCAATATTTTAACAAACCACAAATTGAATGCAAAATAAAGTGTTAGATGTGACTACACTAAACATGTAAGTGTATGAAATGCCTTAATGCCTAATGCAGATATTTTGTACTAAGATGACACTAATGCATACTTGTTCCGATTCTATGCATCCCATACTACATAGGTCCGAGGGCAAACACCTACATACTCCACATTAAAGGGTTCGACCCCAGCCATGAAAACTACCCAGTAATAAAACAAAGTTGAGACGTTCCATGAGTATGGATCCCAGTTCTGGAGAACCGCCGCAGCCAATCCCCCGCCCGACTGTTATACAAACTCCTCGTCGTGCGAACCTCCCGCAAGTGTCCCTCTAGCTCCGGTATACGTATATACTTTGGAGTACGGCAAACTATCCGTCCGACCACGCATAGTTCGGAATTTAAAATAAAAGCTCGTCTCCCACGAGGCAACCACAGTCTCGGAGTACACCGCCCGACTCAGTCTATAGTCCCAGAGAACCACCACAGTAAATCCACCGCCCGACTGTATAGAGTGCCCCACTTACATTTGCCTAGGTTTTACTACATCTTCTCTTAGTGCCTAGTTCTTAAGTTCAAGACATGAATCAATTATCATACCTAGAGTTAGTCTTACCCCCTACCGAACTTAATCACAAATACCGAGATCACTCCATGGCAAATCTCAAAATATAACTCAATTCTTTTTATTTCAACAATGTCGGTGCCTGAGGTCTTACTAACTCTAAATCACAACCTTTCATGTACAAGAATCATTGGGTATTCATACCCTTCAATAATCATGTCTTAAAGTATTCTTATCTTCAACTTATTCACAATTGATTCAATGCTTTATCTTGACACTATTCATGATCCATTTATTCATTCATACTCTTTCAAAAACAATAATTCTTTTGATGAACACAAATTCATCACTTGAAATCTCATTGAACAATTTAAGCTCATGTAATGTGTCTCAACTGCATCAAAATATTTCTTAACAAAAATAAGAGTATAATCTCTTCACGAAAAGTCACTTCACACAACAATATTTTATTCTTCTTCTAAAATAAAATCTCATACTCTTTAATAATTAAAACTTAAGTCAAAAACTCATTTTCTATCTCAATTTCTCCTTTTTACTTCCTCAAAATATACAAGAATAATTTTAGAACCATCTCTAATAATTTCTATGTGATTTTATATGAACAATAGGATTTTATTCTCAGCCTAATTCACATAAAAATCCCAAAGTATGTTAAAAACCACAAAAAAAAATCAAAAGTTTGCTTCGGGTGTCAAACCCATGATCAGCCGAGACCAACAGCAAGAGCCCAAAGCCCAGTCGCGCTAGCCACTAAGTCCTTTTGGACTTTGTGTCATAAAACACAACAAAACCTCCTTATACTCGAAATACAGGTTCGGATTTTTACTGAGTGAAACAAAATAAAATGTGACCATCAAGTTTCGAACCCAAGATCCCTCACAAGTACAGTAGTGCTCTGTGGTGCACTGGCTAACCAGTAAGTCCAAGTGCTCTGTGGTCTCGTACTCCCTGACGGTCATGTTCCCCTGTCGTAGATTCATGAATTCCATCACCTTCTCTTCTTGAATGTCCAACGGAAAGTAGTGCTGCCGAAATTCCACCAGAAAGTCATCCCAAGTGATTGATCCTTCACCCAGTCCGCGCTTGACGGACTGCCACCACACACCAGCGTCCTTCTCCAGGAGGATCGTTGCAAGCTTCACTTTGCTTCCTTCGAGGGTCTCCAACACTTCGAAGAAGGTTTCCACCTGGCGGATCCAGTTGTCCGCAGCTGTGGGGTCTGCCTGACCGTCGAAAACTAGTGGCTTCATCTTTTTAAAGGACTCCACCATCTTTACTGGGTCGGGGACTGCATTACCCACATTGACTACCGGGACTACAGGTGGCGGCACAAAATTTCGTTGCGCCTCAATGAAGGTGGCCATCGCCTGGTACATGCGAGTGAACTTGGTATCTACATTGAGGCCTGCATTATTGGCCCCGCCTCCTTCATTCCCCGCTCTGCTTCCGCTACGAGTGTTCCTCGACATCTAGATAATGAAAATTAATACCGGGTGTCTGAGGTGATAAAAATTATGACAGTAACATAAACCGTAACCAAGATCCATATGAATCAAAATATCATGCCCAAAACATTCATTAATAGTACCCTTAGTAGTTCCATTTAACAGTACATCAAAATATCATAGTATAAAGATGGTACCAAGAGTTTGCAAAAGATAACAAAATATCCCAAAATAACACAGATCACATATCATAGAGGGTAATCAAGCCTAAGGAGACTGCTGACTGTCTCGTGGCCTCACCTGGGACTGCAACTGGGCCACCTGGGCCCTCAGCAACTCCATCCCCACCTCAAGTTGTGCAATCTTCTCTCGATGTCGGGTTTTGAGCTTCTTGATCTTTCGAGTGGCCTTCACTTTGAACCGTTCGACCCTGCTCACGGCCTCGACAAGGTCCAGGAGCTCGACTCCACACCTTTGAAGTCTATCCTCTAGCATGCCATGGCTGTACTGGTAGATCACAAACTCCCTCAGTACCCTATCCATGGTGTGTTGCATGGCGTCTAGCTGGGGAGGTGGTGGGGGAAGCTGCTAAGCTCCGGGGTGGTTCTCCGCATCGGAGAGCTACCCGCCCTCAATCTCAGCTTCCTCTTCGGGCATCTCGCCCTCCATCATCGGCTCCTCCTCCTCCATCATTGGTTCTTCTTCGTCTGAGGCCTCCCCTACCTCAAACCACAATTTAGGCTCTGGGGCATCGCCGTCAGCCATCCTGCAGGAGAAAACAAGGGTATTAGTATAGATATAGAAAATCATAAAACATAAGTTGGAAGTGCAACAATATGAATTACGATCACCAAATATCTATACTAATCTAACCCTACGGACGCACCCAAGTCTAATCTCCTGTGATGTTGGACTACAATTTGAAGTAAGCTATGATACCAACTCTGTAGCGCCCTGAATTTCTTAACATAGGAACTCGTGACACATCCAAGATCTTTCTTCAAATGAGACAAAATACAACAAAAATCACAGGAAATTTAAAACTTTTATTACATCAAATTGTTATTACAATGTCCAATGATTACAGCAATTACAATTAATCCTTACAACAAGAATGTACAGTAACATTTGGACAGTAACTTTCACTTGGATGCTTTTCCCTGCTAGAGCTTTCCTGCGTTCCCAAGTCGGCAATCTTGCACTGATAACTGTGGGCACGTCATTTGATTACAACTGACAAAATTCTATATTCGGCCATCCTCTCTATGCCATAATATAGCGATTCCAACCTCAACAACCACAAATAATATTTGATGCAAAAAAAAAGGTGATGCCAAGCAAGTATTGGTGTATGTCATGGCCTAAACTAATGCACACACTATGCACACATGCGCCTAAGGCTAATGCACGCTTGGTTGAAAGATATGCATCTCTAACTACACGCCCCCCAACCAAACAACGTTCTATAGTTTGATGGGGCTCGATTCCCCATTATGCATCCTACTCTTGTGCTCCTTCCTGTTTCTAATTCCAGTGATGGTGAGGCTACAGTCATCTGGGTTACCCATCGGTTCTGTCATTAGTGGTGTCCAATCCTTATGTTTTATCCACTATGCCCAGGATTCTAGTCGCAGGCTTACCCTGCGTGACTGGTCAGTCACAGGCTTACCCGATGTGTTGCAGGCTTACCCTGCATGACTATAACCAAATTGGCTTACCCGATATGTTGTCTCCCCGAACCTTACCAAAAGCTGATATACAGGCACTAGGGCTCCCCGCCGGAGGACTTAGGATCTTTCCCGTAGTCTCGCTCTGTGGGGACTTCCTTTAGACCTCCTGCCCGCATCGGTCAACAAAGGACATGATGGTTATAAGGTTTCCCCAACTCCGCTACACTCGTCCTTACACTAGAGCAGAACTTGCAGTCGAGACGACGTTCCCCTGATAGGCGAACACCCTCGCTAGTGCCTATCCTTACAATCAACCTAGATTCGGTCTAGCCTTATCAAAATATCCATGCTACACCTCTCTCTTAGTTAGGCGATCTATCTACCATAACCAATCCCTAACTTGGTAATCAACTTGGCTTCCTATGAACAACTAGTTAAGTTCTACTTGAATACTCTTTCTAATTAGTCACCCTTATTTTTAATGGATCTCAACCCATCCCTCACTAGGGCTCAACTAGCCCTCCATTCCGTCCCAAGGGTTGACCCACCTCGGCCCATACTTGGCACGAACCAACGATGAACCGACTCCGTTGATCGCCGCAACCGTCATCTACGCTTGGAGTTCGATCGCAACCTCGGCCCGACCAACAAGTAGTTTCCGCTAAACTTAACATTCCACCATCCTCGACAAGTGGTAGCTCCAAACAAAAACCATGAAATCCATCCATGCACAGTGAGTACATCGATGCACGAGTCATCTCCTTCAACGCGTTCGATGCGATACGGGTCTTATTCTACCCATCTAAGTATGTCAACAAGACTTAGTCCTAGAGTCTCAATACTCAGCCAACGTATCCCAACAAAGTACACCACACTAGGAGTAAGTCCTAACCCATGAATACCCAAATAGGGGTTCTAAGAGTCCTAAAAATGACAATTTAAGATTTTGAAACAGCAAGCACACACTTGGCATTTATGCCAAAACAGAGTCATTCCCGATCCCTTTCCCTTGAGGAATCGCGATCGGGCGCTTCCCATGCTTCTACTCAAAGTAGACAGCAACTACAAGCACACAATGGGCATAAATTTCATCCCAAAGTGGTCTACAATAATACCCCAATATTCAATACAATTTTTACTTCGAAACATTGAACAATGTGGTCTATGATGGGGTCTACAAGCAACTATGGGCTACTCTTAGCAAGAAACTTTAGATAATTTAAGTCCTAACCTAAGTACACATCTAGGACATGAGTCTTGACCTCAAACAGCAACACTAAGCCAACAAGATACAAGTTTAGACTCATCTTAATGATCATGGTGCAAAACAGAAAGCTCTGAGATTTACTGTGTTTCTGTCGTCACTGTTAAAAATTACATAAAATTGCACACTTATCCAAATCATGATTTCTTAGCCAATCCAGAAAGATCTATGTGTCTACTAAAACTTCTTAGTTTCAAGTTTTTTCATAAAAGGTCGTTTACAAGGTCTTATGGTCCCATCTTTAACAAGTGTATAAACTTCCATAATAGTGGATTAGATCAACACAGTCATGAGATAAAAATCCATTTAAAATAGCATAGATCATCATGAAATTTTAGAATCTAGTTCCTGACACATGATGTTATAACACTTCCAAAAATCAAGTAATTCTACCAAGTAAATTTTCAATTATGTCCTTTTAAATGTCATCCAAAAATAGGACAGTAACAATAGCAGTTCTGTTTAATAAAATATCTAGCTCAGTTTGCATGATTTTATTGACATAGCTATAGTGGTCCAAATCTCATGAAATTTGAAACATTGTCTTAGATACATCCAAAAATGACATACTAAAATTTTAGATCATTCTCATAAGCATGCAGTGAGATACAAGTCATTCTTTCCACAACAGTACCAATAAAAACTGCTTCTTTCCATTCTAACTAGCATGCAAGTTCGTAATTTATTTTAATAGCAGAAAAAATCACAAAAATCCATAAAAATTACTGAAGGTTTACGACACCTATATGATCATCCTCTAAAAATTTCAGATCAAATTTCCAAGTGGTGTTCATGCAATGAGCTACGGACTGACAATAAAAATTCTGTCTTTTAACAGGATTTTCTAGTTTGGATTACTTAACATAAAACAAGTTATTCAAGTTCATTCTTAGGGCATGCATGTCATTTTCCAGTCATCACAAACATCATTCAACCATAAAAAAAATCATAAGGTTAGAAACACCCACTCTTTGCTTGTAGTTTGATCTCCTTCTAGCTTCTTGCTTGTTGGTCCTCCTTCTTGACTCCTCTAGAGCTCCTTGCTTTGGCCTTCTCTTTTCTTCTCCTTGGTTCTTCTCCTTCCAAATCAGTAGCAAGACACTCTTTTGCTCTTTCTTTTAAGTGTGGAGGTTGTAGAAGATGAGGAATGAGATGAAGAAGTGGGAGGAATTTTTAAAAAACACAAGAGAGCAAGGCGCGGGGGAGGGGGGGGGCGCTGGGGCTAGGGTTGGCCGGTTTCTAAGGACATGGGAAAGAGGAGAAACATCTCATCATGCAAAGGGATTGGGAGATGAGGGAGGTGGAGTGTGGGAGAGCAGAAAGACTCATCATGAGTCAAATGTGTTCAAACAAAAACCCTAACCCTAACTTGTTTTCCCTCCCTTCTTTCCCTCCCACACTTGGCCGGCCAAACTTGGGCTTCTTTTCTTCTTCTTCTTTTGTGTGTTTTGTTCGTCACATTGGGCTTCACAAGCCCAACCTAAAAAAAATGCATATGTGTATGTTCATGTGCATAGAAAAAAATATATAGTTTCATTGACAAAAATATAATTTTATAACTAGTAGAATCTAGTTTGTTTATAAAACGTGTTTATCACAAATTTAGGGTCGTTACATAAAGACTTGGAGTTATCTCCTTCAAGCAAGACTTGGTGGGTTACGAATGGTAAGCATCTCGCATGTCGTCGGTGCGAATAATGAATCAATAGTTGAAGTGAAGAAAGGCACCATGACTAATGTGAAAGAGAGTGCAACGGATGGAGGAGTCGGGTCGATCGTTGGGGGAGCGACACCAATAGCACGGGTGCCCTCTCGACATCCTGGTGACGCCCAGAGTGGCGCATCGGCTTTGTTGAGTTTGGCTTGGTTGGTGGAGAGTCACGTGCCTCGTGTGACAGCCAGCAATCTGAATACATAAGATCGATGTTTTCTTTCAAAGATGCTGGCGGTTAAGAAAAAATGGTGGCCGACATGCGACCCACAAGGAGGCTCATATCTCTCATGAACAGCGTCCCTCATCCATGGAGTCGCAAGGACGGCTTGTAGATCGAATTGTATGATTCATGATTTTGTACTTGTAAATATCTGTAATACTACTGGATCTGAAAATATGGGTTTGTGATAGTTCTGTAATTTGAAGAACTCTTTGCGTGCTTGACTCTCGAGGTGCACCTTGTTGTCAATATTGATGAACCATCGATTGAATTCATTGTGGCTAAATAATAAGGCTTCAAGTTTGTTGTGTTTGGTTAATGAATTGTCAACGGTATGTAATAGAGTTAAACATGGACCTTGCCGTTAGATTCGACATGTTTAAGGAGCCAGCCCTGGGTCTGAATTGATTATAGAACCTGCCATTTGTACCCAGCAAGTTTCGAGTGTGCCTTAGAGATTAAACCTTCCGCACGAAGTTATGAGGTTGTTGGGAAGATTTGTCCGAGGTAAGAGGGGTGAGCGAGACGTTGAAGCTGTTGTTCCGTGTCAACAGGTCGTCGATGGAGCTCGAGTGGTGATCAGAGCATTGAACCCGTTGATTAGGGCCAGCGAAGTGTTTGACCGGGCTGGTAAATATTTGTAGTGACACTGGATCTAAAAGCATAGATTTGCGATAATACTGTGATTTAAAGAATTCTTTTCATGGATTTGATCCTTGCTATCAAGATTGAGGTGCCATCGACTGGGTTCTTTGCAGCTAAATAACAGGGCCTCAAGTCTGTTGTGTATAGATAATAAAGAGCCGATAGTGAATGACGAAGTTTAGGACTTCTCCGTCTTGAATTCAGCTAGTTGTAGGAGCAACTCTAAAGGAGAGTTGTTTACCACACATGCTGTATGGGCCCTCTGACAAATTGTGAGAGTCACATCGACTGGAGAGTTGAACTCTAAGTGTTGCTTTTTACAAGTGTTGCTAGAGTAACTACGATCCACAATTTTGGACCTCTTAATCTATCTTTGACGAATTTTAACTAGTTTTACGAACAGATCTAATGGAGAGTTGAACTCTGAACGTGTGTAATTGCAGGTTGTGAGAGTAACTCCGAGCTATAGGTAAGGATTTCGAACTTATTAGTTTGGGTATTGACAGGTTGCAGGAGCATACCGAATGGCGAAGCGCACTCTGAACATGCTTCTTTGCAAGTTTCTAGAGTCTCTTCGAGCCATGGGTATGGACTCCGAACCGGTCGTAGAGACGCTAACAGATTGCAGGAGCGGATCGAATGGCGAAGCGCACTCTGAATTTGTTGTATTGTAAATTTCTAGAGCCTCTTCAAGCCATGGGTATGGACTCCGAACCCGTCTTGTGGAAAGCTTGTAACGAGTGTTTAGCGCCACTTTAGGTGTAAGTTGGGCATTTTTTGCTCATTGTTTGCTGTGATAAAATTGAGTGATATGCATAAAATGAACTAGCTAATTTTATTGAAAAATAAACTATGGGGTTGCTCTAATGGTTGTCCCTTATTACATGCATAACCGTTAGTGAAAATGGTCTTTATTGAAAGGAAAAGTAAATGACTGCTCTAGTGGCTAGTCTTTAGTACAACTTTTAGAAATTCGACTATTAGGAGAGGGCATTTCAGACACTCCCGTCGTACTTCATGAGGTGTTTTTCAACCTGAATCCTTGTTACTATATCCATGTCCCTCGGGTCTTCAAGTTGGAGATCCGTTAGGCAAACAACTTGGTAGACTTTGCTTGGAGTTGTTTGTTTCGAAGTGAGCCTCCCCTGAATATGTGGGGAGAAGGGGAGGCCTTCTGATGCAGTGATGGGCATTGGCACGACTGTTTCTTCTCGTAGGCTTAGCGAAGTGGCTCCGAGTGAGGTATTTAGGTGTATTGTTGGGTTCTGATGAGGACGTACTCTGAACTGGGAGGAGATAACTTGTCAAATTTGAAAATTCACGATTTGACTGATGAGTGCAGAAACTTCGACCTCGTCTGCAGGCTTGGTGATACAGTGATTGTTTGGGTGGCAGTTTAAGTTTGCAAATAGTGTGGGAGCAAACAGATAGTGAGTTAATAATTGATGGAGACTACTAAAAGTTTGACCTTTGATCTTGATCGTGAAATGCAGTTAGAGTTCCTGAGATTAAATCTGGATCGCTGATTGACCACCGTGATCTGATTCCGACGGTTACTGATGCGACCGATGGACTTGCAAAAAGCCTAAAATACTGGAGGGTGGCCCCGACGACAGACCCTCCGATGCTCAAGTCAGAACCAGAAAGAGAAAGAGAGTATGAGAGAGAAACTAGCGAATTGTTGATTACCTTCTGACTGTGGAGTGGGGAGGGTATTTATAGGCCTGAGAAACATATCAAAAGATTGATTAAGATCCGTTGGATCGATATGAATTCCTTATCTCCTTCATGTTTCTCCCACTCAAGAGATAAGTTCTCTTGTTAGGGGATAAGAGATTTGACTCCTAGCCTACATTGGCTGGGTGTTTCTCCTAGTGGGCCTAGTCTGTCACTTTTTATGGGCTTGAAAGAAGCCCAGGTCTTGGAGAAGCCAGAACCTGTTAAAGAGACCCGTTATGATTAATTTGCCTGTAAAAGCTTTGAGATATGTACTGGAATCGTTCGATCCTGATTTGCTACGATTTTTACCATCATCATAAGCCCCCCTACTTATGGAAGGTAATTTTCTTGGATTTCGGTGAGTAGTATGCCTTACTTTTAGACTCTGGAATACAATCTTAGCTGTCAGGATGCTTGGAGATTCCTAGAACTGATCAGTGGCTTTGGAAGGCAGTGAATACTTTTCCGTATTTTCAGATTTTTCTAAATTTTTCTAGAATTTTTTGGAATTTTTCCCAATTTTAAATCACTTTTTCGAAATTTATAATTAATAAATCCAATTTTTAATTATTTTTCAGAAATTTTTAATTAATTTTTCGAATTTAAATAATTATTTCCTGATTTTTAATTAATTTTTTGAATTTAAAATGAATTTATGGTATTTTTGTGAATAATCAGAGCTGCGCACGCTTTTTGACACGATCAGAGTCATCGATCAAGGGGGACTCACCCGTTGATGAGATTCAGCAGTTGTGATGGTGATGAGTGGCGTGGCTTCATCCCGCGCGTTGGTCGGGAGAAATTGCGACTTCCGGAGTAATCGTGCGGTTGTACTTCAAAGCGGAGAGGAGAGATGATGTTATTTCATTTGAGACATCGATTAAGGGTGTGTGCGATTCTCATGAAGATCCCACAGCCATAGTCCATCTTCACGCACCCCTCAGCTCGGCGAACAAACTCGCCGAGCTCCTTTCATCTCCTTTGGTGGCAGAGCTCGGCGAGAGCTTAGTTAGCGATTGAAGAGCTCGGCGGACCGATCTTCAACCTCTACAAGCTCAGCAAAGCTTTTGAAGATGAGTTCGGCGACGAAGTAGTGGAGCTCGCCAACAAGGGATCTCGACGAGGAGTTCGGAGAAAGTTGGAGATGGAGCAGCTCTTGGACCTCGGCGAGGTGTGATCGATCTCGGTAGTGGAGCTCTGTAGAGATTCGAGCTCGGCAAAGGAGCTTAGCTCGGCAGTAGAGGCAGCTCGGCGAGGAGCTTGGTGAAGGTCTTGAGCTCGGCGAAAGTTGGAGATGGAGCTGCTCTTGGAGCTTAGCAAAGTATGATGGAGCACGGCAGTGGAGCTCTGCAGAGATTCGAGCTTAGTGAAGGAGCTTAGCTCGGCAAGGAGCTCGGTAAAGTTCTTGAGCTCGGTGAAAGTTGGAGATGGAGCAGCTCTTAGAGCTCGGCGAGGTGTGATGGAGCGGGCAGTGGTGCTCTGCAGAGATTCGAGCTCAACAAAGGATCTTAGCTCAGCAGTGGAGGCAACTCGGTGAGGAGCTCGACAAGGAGTTAGCTTAGCGGATGGAATTAGTCTTGGTAGCATCTCGGCAAGTGAGTTCAGCTCGACAAGGATGCAGCTCAGTGAGGAGCTCGACGAGGTTCGCGAGGGAGCTTGGCGAGGTTTGAATTCAGCGAAGCTTGGTTAGGCCATCTTGGCATCAATTCGAGCTCACCGAGGTTGCATTTGGGTCATGAGGAGCTCGGCTAAGAAGCAGCTTGGCTAGAAAGCAGCTCGGCGGGGTGGCATTGGTGTTCAGCGATGCTTTGGTGAGAAATAGTTAGCGCTCGAAGTTTGGGCAAGTTGCCGAGTTTTGGGCGACGATCGGGGGAGCTGGGAGAGCTCGCACTTGGGGTCGGTGAGGCTATTTCATTGAACCTCGAGGTCGGCGAAGATAGGAAAAGCTCAGCAGTGGTTGAGAATTTTATGAAGAAGGCGGGTTTGTTTGTGATGTGGGTTTGGGTTTAAGTCGGGTGCAAACCTGACCTGTTATCCTCCTTCTTAAAGCTCCAGTACTCTCTTGGATTTGGAGTTACCTCAGCTCCTTGTGTTTTGGGTTTTTAGATTTTTCTTCTTTGGGGGTATGAACACAATTATACATATATGTATTTATATATATGTGCGTATATGCACACATACGCCCGAAGCTTACTTTATATCCATTGGCTTTAACTCAACAAATAGGATTTTTTGATGAATCATGGCTTCCTATGCTTGTCGACTCGTTCTGTGGGATAAGCACCTCGTCGCTGACCAAGTGTCATTTCGTTCACTTGTATCGTTGTATTGCTCTTTCGTTGACCAAATGCATTGTCGTTCGCTTATTTTGTCAACCAAGAGTTTCACCATTAGACAAGTGTTCTGTTGGTCTGCAAGCTAAACGCTTTTACTGTTGAATCTTATGTATGTAGCTGACGTAGAAGAGCTGTAGCTGACTTGCTGTTTGATCCCAGCAAGTTTGTTGAGACAACTCTGGGATGGAGTTGAACGTTTGGACCTGCCATTTGCGCTCAGCATGTTTTGTAAAGGCAACTCTGAGATGGAGTTTGAAATTTTGGAGCTGCCGTTTGCGCCTGGTAAGTTTTGTAAAGGCAACTCTGAGATGGAGTTTGAAAATTTGAACTTGTTGTTTGTGCCCAGCAAGTTTGGAGAGGCAACTCGTAGTGCAGCTGAGTTCGAACTTATTGTTTGATCCCGAAAAGTTTATAGAGGTTACACCTTGATTGAGTTGATTTAGAAACTGCCATTTGATCCCGGTGAGTTTAGAGAGGCAACTCGTAGTGGAGTTGAATGGGAACTTACTATTTGATCCCAGCAAGTTTATAGAGGTTACTCCTTGATCGAGTTGATTTAAAAACTTCTGTTTGATCCCGGCAAGTTTGGAGAGGCAACTCGTAGTGGAGCTGAGTTGGAACTTGCTGTTTGACACCAGCAAGTTTATAGAGGTTACTCCTTGATCAAGTTGAGGTAGAGTTTGCCGCTTTGGTCGTTGAACTTGTGGTTTGCGCCCAACATGTTTTGTGGAGACAAACTCGAAGATGGAGCTTGAACTTGTTGTTTACGCCATGCAGGTTTTGTAGAAACAATTTTAGGCTAGCGTTGGATGCCAAGCCTGTTGCACGAAGATGAGGGTTCGTTCGAAGGACTCGAGCAAGGAGCGGGGCAATGTACTCGTTGTTTAGAGTCAACAAGTTGTTGATGGAGCTCGTGTAGAGAGCAGAGCGTTGAACTCATTATTTGGGGCCAATGAGTTGTTGATGAAGTTTGAGCGAAGAGCAAGGCGTTGAACTCGTTGCTTAAAGCCAACAAGTAGTTGACGGTGCTTAAGTGGCAATCAGAGCGTAGAACTTGTTATTTGGAGCCAACGAGCTATAGGTGGAGCTTGAGCAAAGACCAAGGCATTGAACTCTTTGTTTGGATCCAACAAGTTATTGATGGAGCTCAAGCAGTGAGTAGAGCGTTGAACTCGTTGTTTGGAGTCAACGAGTTATTGATGGAGCTCGTGCGGAGAGCAGAGCGTTGAACTCGTTGTTTGGGGCCAACGAGTTTATGACAAATCCTGAGCGAATAGCAAGGCATTGAACTCGTTGTTCGGATCCAACGAGCAATTTGGTGGAGCTTGAGTGAAGACCAATGCATTGAACTCGTTGTCCGGGGCCAACTAGTTGTTGATGGAGCTCGGCAAAAAGCAAGGTGTTGAACTCGTTATTCTGAGCCAACAGGTTGTTGATGGAGGTCAAGTGAAGACCAAGTTGTTGAACTCGTTTTTTGGATCCAACAAGTTATTGATGGAGCTCAAGCGGTGAGCAAAGCATTGAACTCGTTGTTTGGGGCCAATGATTTGTTGGCGAAGCCTGTGCGAAGGGCAGGGCATTGAACTCGTTGTTTGGAGCCAATAAGTTATGGATGGAAGTCAAGCGGTGAGCACAGCGTTGAACTCGTTGTTTGGAGCCAACGAGCTATTTGGTGGAGCCTGAATAAAAAGTAGGATCATTGAACTCGTTGTTTGGAGCCAACGAGTTGTTGATGGTTCTTGAACGAAGCGCAAGGTTTTGAACTCATTGCTTGATGTTGACGAGTTATCGGTCGGAGGAACTTAAGTGGCGCGTGTAGTGCCAAACTCATTTTTAGAGTGAATGAGTTGTGGGTATTCTGAATCTTCTTAATATGGAAGTGAAGTCACTTGTGTTTGTTCAGTGTTGAAGTTGTTTCATTCTTCTCTTTGTCGACAAATAGTTGTGTACATCAAACGAGGTTCCCGGGGAATTGAGATTGCTCTCCTTCGCAATACGCGGTGCTCGACGGAGTCGGGTGTAATACCCCGTATGAGATGGGCCTTCATGGTGGACTTCATGGTGGGCTTAATAATTAATTCATGATTAAATGGGCCTATAGATTTGGTAGTGTGTGTATAGAGCCTATAGAAAGAATGAATTAATTACTATGGGGCCATGGTGTTCCTGGTAGGTGGTGGTCACTTAGTCCCACATCGAAGGTGAGTTAGGATTATGTGTGTATATATTAGGAAGCCTATGATCAAGAGGCACCAAATAGTCATGACACCTTTTGAGAGGCAACCTGTGGTGGGCAGTTGTCAGAATTTGTTTGAGCGGGGCCCAGGGGCGTTACAAATGGTATCAAAATCGACTTTCGATACCAATTGTGGGTAAGAGTGGGTGAGATGTATGCCTGAGAGGGATCTGAGGTCAGTACACTGGTAGTATGACCAGGAAAAGTACGCTAGCAGAATCAGGGTACTCCACTCCACATCAGCTAGAAAGGCAATCCTGTATCAGCTTGCGGGTTCCAGACTCAGTAAGGACGCTAAGTTCTTAAGGTGGGGTGTATGTAATATCCCGTATGAGATGGGTCTTCATGGTGAGCTTCATGATGGGCTTAATAATTAATTCATGGTTAGATGGGCCTATATATTTGGTAGTGTGTGTATAGAGCCTATAGAAAAAATGAATTAATTACTATGGGATCATGGTGTTCATGGTAGGTGATGGTGACTTAGTCTCACATGGAAGGTGAGTTAGGATTGTGTGTGTATATATTAGGAAGCCAATGATCAAGAGGCACCAAATACTCATGGCACCTTTTGAGAGGCGCCCGTGGTGGGTAGTTGTTAGAATTTGTTTGAGCGGAGCCCGGGGGCGTTACATTAGGATTCTTTCGTTTGCACAGTGCTTTAAGCAAGACGGAGTTGGAGCTTGTTCAGGCGAAGATGATCGGATAAACCTGGATCTTGTTCGCCTAAGGAAGACTTGTCTTGAATTTCATCATCGAGAGTTGAGGTGGCCCTATGAAGCTGTTAGCTGGTAGGAGGCCGGTGAAGAGGGTTGTGTCTCTTAGGTAGAGCATCTCTCTAGTGTGTAGTTGGAAGAACAACTTGCTGGACAGTTTGTTGTACAGTGTTCACAGGACTTTTGATAGCAATTCCTAGACATGAAATGTAGACTCATTGTAATTCTGCTATTGTAATAGACTTGTAGTTTGTGGAATAAGAAGTCTTTTATGTGCTGATATCTTGTCGTGTGATTTTTCGTCTTGGGGGTTGGCTAATCGTATGAGCTGCTCTTGGGAAGAGTTAGACTCTGGACTTGCCATTTTGTATTTGTAGATATTTGTAGTGCTATTGGATCTGAACATATGGGTTTGTGATAGATCTTTGATTCTTGATGAAATCTCTCTAAATGCTTGATCCTTGTTGTGCACCTTGTTGTCGACATTAATGAGTCATCGAATACGTTCTTTGTAGCTAAATAACAGGGCCTCAAGTCTGTTGCGTATAGCTAACGAACCGTCGATGGTGTGTGATGGAGTATAGAACTTCTCTGCCTTGAACTCAGCTAGTTATAGGAGCAACTCTGAGGGAGAGTCATTTTCCAAACTTGCTGTATGGGTCCTCTGACAAATAATGAGAGTCACATCGAGTGGAGAGTTAAACTCTGAGTGTTTCTTTTACAAGTGATACTGGAGTAACTGTGATCCATGATTTTGGACTTCCTAATCTGTCTTCAAGGAATTTTAACTAGTTTCAGGAACAGATCGAATGGCGAGTTGAACTCTGAACGTGCTTGTTTGCAGGTTGCTAAAGTAACTCCGAGCCATGGGTGTGGATTCCGAACTTGTTAGTTTAGGTATTAACAGGTTGCAGGAGCAGATCGAATGGCGAGTTGAACTCTGAACGTGCTTAATTGCAGGTTGCTAACGTAACTCCGAGCCATGGGTATGGACTCCAAACCAGTCATGGAGGCGCTAACGGATTACAGGAGCAGATCGAATGGCGAAGCGCACTCTGAACTTGCTTCATTGCAAATTTCTAGAGTATCTTTGAACCATGGGTATGGACTACGAATCTGTCTTATGGAATGCTTGTAAAAGTGTTTAGCACTGCTCTAGGTGTACGTTGGGCGTTTAGCTTGTTGTTTTCTTAAGTATTAACAGGTTGCAGGAGCAGATCGAATGGCGAAGCACACTCTGAACTTTCTTCATTGCAAATTGCTAAGTAACTTCGAACCATGGGTATGGACTCCGAACCCGTCTTGTAGGAAGCTTTAACAAGTTTTTGGTGTCGTTTTTGTGTATAAGTTTGACACTCAACTCATTGTATGCTTCCATAGAGTTGTACAAGAATTTTGCAAAAACTCATACTACATTTTATTGCAAAATAAGACTAAGCGACTGCTCTAGTGGCTGACCGTTATTACAAATTGAGAAAATTTGCTGGAAAATAAAACTAAGCTGCTGCTCTAGTGGCTGGCCATTATTACAAATTAAGAAAATTTTGTACTACTTTTTAGAGAGGACATTTCAGACGCCCTCGTTCACCTTCACAAGGTGTTCTACCTTCCAAGTCCTGCTGATATCTCCTTTCCCCCCAGGTCTTCAAGTTGATGAGCCGTTAGGCAAACAACTTGGTAGACCTCTTTTGGACTTACCTATTGTGGGAGCCCCCCATTGTTTTGCATAGAGAAGGAGAAATCTTCTGATGCACCCATGTGTTAAACATGACTATTTGTCTCCGTTGAATGAGCGGAGTGGCTACGGACGAGGGATTCATGTTTATTACTGTGTTATGATGAGAACCAGTTTGGACCTAGTGAGAGATGATTTTGCAGGTATGGGAGTTCTTGGTAGAATTGTTTGTGGCAGTGGCTTCAAGCTTGTTTACAGTCTTGGAATTATTTTGACTGCTTTCTGGCGGTAGCTCTATGGCGTTGAGGGGGAGAACCGAGCCCCCATTGTAGCGGTGTAGCATGCTCGTGCTGCCTATTGGCTTCTTACAGCTTGGCCTACGCCAGCCGTTGTTGATAATTTCATTTTCATGTGGAAGGGGGAAGCAACTGCATGGAAGGCTGCTAGACCGGGACAGCCGAATATAGCATTGTATGCGGCTTTGACATCGACTATCATAAAGTCCAGTGATTCCGTTCAAATAGCGAGGGCCTTTCCTGCTATCACATCAAGTGTGACGACTCCTTCTACTTGAACGGGGACACCAGAGAATCCGTGGAGTGTATAACCGGCTGGCTTGAGTCAGACTCGAGAGAGCTTGAGAGCCTCGAATGTGACCATGAGGAGGATGTTTACTAAGCTATCATTGTCCATCAGGATGCTGCGTACCTCATAATTCACCATGCAAAGGTTTATGACCAATGCGTCGCAAAGAGGTGTTCGTACGCCTTCTAAGTTTTTGTCGGGAAAGATATCGGGACCCCGGTGCTTTTGGTAGGCGGAATGTTATCTATAGAGTTGACTTCCCTGACGAAAACTTTGCAGGAGGAGTTGGAACCTCCCCCCATCGAGCCTCCATGAATGGAGTGGAGGACGGCCATGTGTTCAAAGTCTTGCGATTTGTATTGCCTCTCTTGATGCTTATTAGCCCCCAGGGCGGAGGGTTTTGCCGCGTCGTTGTCTTTCTGAATAAAGTTGGAGAGATAGCCCCTGTGAATTAGGGTTTCCAATTCTTCTTTAAGGGCTCGACAGTTGTTAATAGTGTGTCTATGATCTCTGTGAAATGCGCACCACTTATTTTTGTCTCTTCTCCTGCTAGACGTTGGCATCTTGGGGGGAGGGCGGATTATTCCATCATTCTCAACTTCAATGAGGATTGATGATACGCTTGCGTTAAGAGGAGTGAACTTGTCAAAGTGTGGTGCTGGAGGTGGACGGCGTTCACCAGCACCTTTTTCTGAAACTTCTTCGGTTTTTCCTCGCTTGTATTCTTCCGTTTGTTCCCGGAAGATGAATCATTCTTGCCTTGAGGATAGAGAGCTTCCTCGACCCTGATATACTTGTCACTTCTTTCCAGAAGCTCAGTGAAACTTTTAGGTGGCTTTTTGGTGAGGGAGACTTTCAAGTCTTTGTTAGTGACATTGTAGCAAAAAACTGCAGCCGCCACTGAAGTGTTCAAGGAGAAAATCAACCTTGGTTCAGTTGTAAGGCATTTGACGAAGTCTTTCAGCGTTTCTCCATCTCTTTGTTACAGTTCTAACAGGGAGGCACTTGTTTTTTTAGCTTTGCTGCTGTAACAAAGTGCGCAATGAAAAGCTCCTCTAGCTGATCGAAAGAGAATATTGATTCTCGAGTCAGGCGCAAATACCATTCCCTTATTGATCCTTTCAGTATTGCGGGAAATGTTCGACACGTGAGCACATCGGTGGCGTTATAGACCATCATGCGTGTTTTGAAGCTCTCTGTATGGTCTGTCTGGTCGGATTCTCCATTGTAGGATTCAAATTAAGGAGCCTTGATGCCCCTTGGGATAGGTGTATCGAGGATGGCCTTGCTGAAAGAAGGTCGACTAGGGCGGTAGACCCTGCTGGAGCGATTTCTCTCATTCTTCATATGTTCTAGACAATTCTCTACCTCTTGGATACGACGAAGGACTTAGTTGTCCTTCCTCTGGGATCCAATTGAGTCGGCGGATCCTTCGTTGGGGAGTTGGCCCAGATCTTGACTTCCTTGGATAGCATGGAGAATGTCGAGCTTGAACTTATCCAATTCAACCCTAGTGACGAGATATTTTTCTCTTTGTTCTGCACAAGAAGCTTTCGACTCTCATAAGTCGGGTTCCTTATTATGGTGTGCCCCCTGTGAGAGGATGATTGCCTTGATCTCTGTCTAGGAAAATTGGTTCTCTGGTTTGCTTGATGTCCCAAGCGAGAGGCCTCAGATCGGGCGCGCTTCTCGTCCAATTGGATTCACAAATCTGTTTCTTGTTGTCTGACACTAATGATCCAGCAGAGATCTCAAGACCCCCTGGGGCCTCGCGAGGCCATTGAATCAATTGATGCATTATGGACTGAAATGCAGTCGTACTGAGGCTGTTGTTCATGACGGTTTTGTCGGGAACCCCCGGGTGCCACTCCGTTGAGAGGAGCTTGACTAGGCTGTCGGGGTGACTGTTGAGGAAGAATCGGATCTTCCATAGGAGGAGCTGGTTGACGAAAAGAGTTAGTGTGACGGCTTGAGGCAGCCTCTGCTTCTTAGTCTTGGTGGCATGGTGGCAAGTCTGACTTGTATAGTTTTCCACAGACGATGTTAGTCAATCTGTTGTTGCTGATTTCGGTGTGGGAGCAAACAGATAGTAAGTTAATAATTGATGAAAACTACTAAAAGTCTGACTTTTGACATTGGTCGTGAAATGCGGTTAGAGCTTCTGAGATTGAATCTGTATAGCTGATTGACCAACGTGATCTGAATCTGACAGTTGCTGATGCGGCCGATGGACCTGCAAAAAGCCTAAAACACCGGGGGTGGCCCCGTCGACAGACCCTCCGACGCTCAAGTCAGAACCAGAAAGAGAAAGAGAGTATGAGAGAGAAACTGGCAAATTGTTGATTATCTTCTGACCCTGGGGGGGTATTTATAGGTCTGAGAAACATATTAAGAGATTGATTTAGATCCGTTGGATCGATATGAATTCCTTATCTCCTTCATGTTTCTCCCCCTCAAGAGATGAGTTCTTTTGTTAAGGAATAAGACATTTGACTCCTAGCCTGCATGGACTTGGTGTATCTTTATTTGTGGGCCTAGTCTGTCACTTTTTATGGGCTTGAAAGAAGCTCATATCTTGGAGAAGGTCCGGACCTGTTAAAGAGACCCGTTATGATTAATCTGCTTGTAGAAGCTTTGAGATCTGTGTTGGAATCGTACGGCTCTGATTTGCTGTAATTTTTACCATCATCAGAGGAGTTGTCTGATTTTCGAGTGGCATTATGGGCTTACGTTGTCAACTTAGTGCGTGTGGGAAAGATGGTTGGTTTCTCTTCAGTCGATGAGGAATCAAATGAAATTGAATAGGAACTAGAACATATTTTATGTTGTGGTTTCTTCCTAGAGCAATGGAAGTTGATTTCGGCGCTAGGTTAAGTTCGGAACGTGTATGCTAGTGTTTTTGATTGGGGATGGAGAAATGGTTTATTGTTCGAGCATCATTGTGGGCGCACATACACTATTATCTTAGTGCAAGCTGGAAAGATAGTGTTTCTGCAAGTAGATTGTAGTAGCTAAGTAATTTGTGTTTCTCTTTAGTTGTTGAGGAAATGCAACAAATTGAATGGTAACTAGAGCAAATTTTGAGTTGATAATGCGTAGACGAAAATTTTGCCTTTACTAATATTTTGTTTTGCTGACCCTCTTTTTAGCTTTGTTTTTGTTGCTTAGGTAGCCCATAAGATTCATGCAAAACGGTGATATATTCAACTACTGTAGTAATCACTATAGGTGAATGAGATATGGTGATATATTCAGCTACTGTACGAATCACTATAGATTGATTTTTGCATAAATTACTCAAGGGTGGAGAAAGAAATTATGTTAAGTTTTAGTTGCAAAATTAAGTTGAGAATTCATGGTAATGATATGGATTTCCTTATACCATGACAACTCCCGTAGTCGTTTATTGTGTAGAACAAGAATCATAGTATCAACTATTTTATATGCACTGCTCTCACTGATACAATTTTTGTGCCTTTATTTGCATTTTATAGGCGAAACCACGTGTTATTTGAATGGCATTAACTCGGGTCACATGGGTTTCCATTTTGTGCAGGAAAATAAAAGATGGTGGCATTGGGTATGTTTTTCTTAAACAACCTTCTCGTCATATTTAATTATCTCTAGTATGGATTGTTTAATAATCTTACAAAATATTGGGCTAAGTAGACATCATATTGCCAGCTTGTTGACGGGGAAATTCCTATTGTCGCTTCGGGTGGGTTCTCGTCTCCTATGATTCTTGAACTTTTAGAATTATATCAAGATGATGTCCTCGAAATGTTTATTTTTCAGAGGGGAAATTGATCATATAAAGATTATTGATCATGTGACTAGTTTATTGATTTTAAAAGCAATATGTGATATCCATGCTGAGGTTTGCTCCTAATTACGATTCTATCAGTTAGCTTATTTCCATTTTTCTATGTTTTTATACAATTTTGTGTATACACAGTTGATTAGGCTGAATAATTGTTCATAGTCATGCCTTTCTGTTGCATTCACTGAGTTGCATCTTTGCATGTTCAAGTCTTTGTTTTACATATATATATGTCATTTTTTGTTAGCTGGAAAACTAATAGCATACATCCATGAACCACAAACGAAAATAAGTTAAGTTCTGTTATATGGTTAACGCATATATTTTTTGTCAATGAAGAGGGGGGAATTGATGGTCTGTTAGAAGTATTTTGCATGTCAGGATTTAAATTTATTTACTTATTTACTTATATTGTATTATGCTGTCATTCGGTATGAATATGATGCTATTTTTGGGCACCGGTTGTATCGTGAAATAAGGCAGGTTGAGGTTAAGAAAACAAAGGCAAAGGGTCCATCATCTTCCCCTCATGTAGCTTACCAGTGGGAAACTGTTGCAACCAGTTTAGATGAATTTCAAGAAGCTAGTTTCAGTAGGCTTCTACTTCATTGGTGGTATTACAGCATCCACTATCGTTGGTCTTCAAATGTGCATATTTAGCATTTGACAAATAGAAATGAACGGGAAGCGCTGCTATTATTTGGAGCAGAATTTAGACAATTTAAAATAATAATAAAAATCAGACGGAAGAACATCCTCCATCTAACCCATTTTTATTATTTTTTAATATTAAAAAAAATTATTAAAAAAAATGTGTGATGGAAGATCATCTTCAGTTTAATAAACTTTTTTTTAAAAATAAGGCCGAACTTCCGTCCGAGGTCAAAATTTATTATTATTATTATTTAATGCGTTGCGATGATTTAAAATAAATTAAGGACGGATGGGTAATCATCTTCCGTCTCAGGGTTTTAAATTTTTTTTTGAGGGAAAAGGGAAATACAGTATAATGATCCCCCCCTGCCTATTTAGATGCATATATAGTGGAGGGGGTAATTCAGATATTTGCATTTACAAATAAAATAAGAAAAGAAGGGGACAGAAGATTTTCTTCAATCTCTCGTCTTTTCTTTTCTTTATCAATTTTTTAATGTGAAGAAGTTGGCGGACGGAAGATCTTCTTCCATCCTTCTTCTTTTAAAAATAAAAAAATTTCACAGACGGAACATTTTGTTCCGTCTTCTAGATTTGGTAATTACTACACTTATTTAATATCAATCGTCAATCATAAATCAAGTTTGATAAATGGTCAAAATTAATTACATTAATTATTATTAAAATCAAACCTGCTTCAATCAAGCTAATCATAATAGTTTCCATTTAAAAGAAATTTAATAGCCTAAATAATAGATCCTCTAATTAATTTTTAAGTAAGTTTCTTTTTATAAAAAGCGCCATCTACAACAACTAATTTTTCCATCTCTACCTCTTCTGGAAAAAACTTTACCTGAATTTTCTCCCATGTGCTTACACAGTTACACTACTCTTATTCATTACCTATCTCTTCAAAAACTTAAAAGAAAGAAAGAAACTTTTTGAGATTTTAGAAGCAAGAAAGATGGAAGAAAGGTACATTCGTTTCTTAGACTTTAAACATACAATTATCTTATTTAACTTATTCTCTCGTATGTTTTCTTTATAACAAAAGCTTGTAAATGCAATTGGGGGAAAAGAATTGTTTGCTCTTGTTCATGGTATAACCTTTCAGATTTTCTCTTATCATTATGCATACTAGGCATATTAATGTTAAGCTTTACCATTAACTTGGTTTTGATTTTTTTTAATGGGTTTGATAATGCTATGTTTCTTTACTATAGGAAAAATAAATATAATTTTCAGAAGAGGCAGAGATGAAAAAATAAGTTGTTGCAGACGATGTTTTTTTATAAAAAGAGAGGATCTCTCATTTAGACTGTTAAATTTCTTTTAAATAGAAACTATTATAATTAGCTTGATTGAAGCATATTTGATTTTGATAATAAGTAATATAATTAATTTTGACCATTCATCAAATTTGATTTACGATGAATGGTTGATCTTGAGTAAGTGCACCATTCACTAATATTTTGTGAGAGTAGAGGATTCGAATCCCTATATTTAGAAGTGCATTGTTCATTTATATTCTAAAAAAATGGGTTTTTAGCAAGCGATAGTGGGGGTATTGTTTGCCAAAAATGCATTTTTTTTTAGTTTTTAGCAAACGATAGTAGATGCTCTTACTACCATATGTTATGAAACAAAGTTATGACCAATTTATATCCTTTGAGAAAAGCTACAGTAAATTTTTACATCGGTAACGCTTATATGTCGTTACAGTTCACATGAAGAACTTGTTAGGAATGTATCTTGAATACTCGTGGTACAGATTAGAAAAGGTATGATGAAGCACGGAAGTGGAAGCGTCGAAGTGAGTAGAAGAAAAAACAGTAACAACAGCAGCCAGAGAAGGGGTCAGTCGACCGGTCTTGTTGGACGGTCGACCGGCCGCGACATTGTGTTCGTTTTGGGTCTCGATTTGTAATGTCGTTTTAGCCCAATCTTCAACTCTAAGTTAGATCATACGGCTCCTTTTCAGTTACTTCTTCTCCAAGTTATTTCGGACGACTGAGAATCAAGATTAAACTTAGGGCTCTCTCTATTCTTCTATATATATTGTAAACTCCTCCGATATGAGAGTAGAGTCTTTCATAGATTATTTTCTTCATTATAAAGAGAGGTTCGTGAAAGAGATAGTTCTTGGTGAGTAAGTTTAATTTTTTGTATTATGTAAATCAGTAACTCCTTGTAATCTCTTCTAGTTGAATATCAGATCCCCTATATTTTTCCCGGATTAAGCAAAAGCTAATCGAGATAAATCCTCGTCGTGTTTGTGTTGGATTGGTGGATCTACTTGCTTGCTCAATTGATTCGTCTCATCTACTTCGACTTCTTCATTGCTCTATTTAACTCCGCTGCGAAAACTGGCATTCAT
Organism: Hemerocallis citrina; assembly: GCA_017893485.1. Taxonomy (NCBI): domain Eukaryota; kingdom Viridiplantae; phylum Streptophyta; class Magnoliopsida; order Asparagales; family Asphodelaceae; genus Hemerocallis; species Hemerocallis citrina. Next base: position 176,384,086 of record CM030367.1, read on the forward strand.
TGACGCCCCAATCCCAACAACTGGTATCAGAGCTTCAGATTGCCGAGTTTCTTGGTTAAGATGACAGGCCACAGTATTTTGAAGATCATGCAGTTTGATGGAAAGATCAATTTCAATCTTTAGAAGATTGACATGTATGATGTCCTTGTTCAAGAACGTTTGCAGTTAGCTGTTAAGAAGAAAAAAAAAAAGCCATCTGATGTGAAGGAGGATGTTTGGGAAGATATTTGTGAAAGAGCCATAAGTCTGATCCGGCGATCATTGGCAGAAGAGATCAAGTGCAGATTTCTTGAAGAAACTGATGTGGTGAGTTTTTCGAAAAAACTCATAGCTGACTACTCTGGCTCGTCGTTATTAGATCAGATGCATTGTAAGAAAAAGTTATTCCGTTTATCTAAGAAGGAAGGTACCGATCTCCAAGACCACATTCAGAGTTCAATAAGGTATTATATATCTGAACTTCGGGCGATCAACGCGAATGTGTGTGGGGAAGATAAAGCTTTCAACCTGATATACTCACTACTAGATTCGTACGAGCCTTTGATCACTTCCATGCTACACGGTAAATCTGCCAAGGAGAGTATTTCGGTAGATGGTGTAATCAAAGCTTTGAAGGAAAATCAACTTTGGAAGGAGACTCAGAAATCATCCCACAGGTTGTCTAGCAGTAGATGATCCTTCAGAAGGAAGACAAAGTGCTATGCAAAAGGATTCGATCTGTTGCCGATATTGCAAGAGGGTAGGGCATATCAAGAAAGAATATTGAAAATTGCAGAATCAGAAGAGCGCCAAGAATGATAATTCAGCCATTAATGTGGTTAGTGCCTTTAATTTAGGTGATTTGTGTCTTCTTGTTTCAAATTCTTTAGAAGTGAATTCTAGTTGGTTTTTTGACTTAGGGAGTTCTTCTCATATTTGCTCCAAGAGAAAGTTGTTTTCTACTTATAAGTCTACTATAGGGCGTTGTGTAAGAACAGGAACTGGAGAGATTTGTGAAGTACTAGGTGAGGGGATAGTTGAGTTGAAAATGTCAGGTCTAAATATGTTAACTTTAAGGGATGTTTTGCATATTTCTCTGCTGAAACGGAATCTGATTTCCTTCGAAACTCTTGATGCATGGAGTTGTAGGTACACAACTCGATGTGGAGTTCTGTCTGTGTTTCATGGTCGTCATAAGGTGATTAGAGGTATGAGAGTGGTTGGGCTAAGCCAAAAAAATTTCTACAAGCTTTGGGGAATTCGAAGTACTTGCGCAAGTGTTGCTCTGTTTCCCATTATTCCTGCAAGCTCATCTAGTTTGCCGCAACTAGCATCATCAAAGCGAGACTCCGACGTTCAAATATAGCCTAAGGATTGGCTGAGTTTGTGTGGAGGTTGGAAACTCCATGAGTACCTCTACGGAGGTGTATCCTTGAAGGGGTAAACTGGATCGGTGAGATTGGGTAGAGATTAGTTCAACTAGAAGAAGAAACTGTTGTTCTAAGTATTTTTGCAAGTGGAGTTCATTAGAGTTTGGAGATGAATAATCACATCATGTGATAGCACTCGTATGTAATCCAAGGTGGAGTTTGTTAGGAATGTGTCTTGAATACTCGTGGTTCAGATTAGAAGAAGGTAAGATGAAGCACGGAGGTCGAAGCATCGAAGTGAGTAGAAGAGAAAACAGCAACAACAGCAGCCAGAGAAGGGGTCGATCGACCGGTCTTGGAGACAGTCGACTACACACCCCGACCGCTCGTAGTACAGGGATTGTCTGCGAGGAGGACAGTCGATTGGTCTTGTTGGACAGTAAACCGACTGTGGCGCTGTGTTCATTTTGGACCTCGATTTGTTAGGTCATTTCAGCGCAATCTTTAACTCTAAGTTAGATCGTACGATACCTATTCTGTTACTTCTTCTCTAGGTTATATCGGATGAGAATCAAGATTAAATCTAGGGTTCTCTATATTCTTCTATATATATTGTAAACTCCTCCAATATGAGAGTAGAGTACTTCATAGATTATTTTCTTTATTGCAAAGAGAGGCTCGAGAGAGAGATAGTTCTTGGTGAATGAGTTTAATTCCTTGTATTGAGTGAATTAGTAACTCCTTGTAATCTCTTCTAGTTGAATATCAGATCTCCCTATATTTTTTCCGGATTAAGCAAAAGCTAACTGGGATAAATCCTCGTTGTGTTTGTGTTGGATTGGTAGATCTACTTGCTTGCTCAACTAATTCGTCTCATCTACTTCAACTTCCTTATTGCTTTATTTAGTTTCGCTGCGACAATGGGCGTTCATTGACACCTCAATCCCAACAAGAAGTGGATGGAGAAATAGCTCACAACTGAGAAGTGCCGTTGAGAACGGCTTGAGAAGGAGAAGATCAAGCACTAAGAGCACATTGTGACTATGATAACTCGGGTGATAACTCAATTTTATTATGTTGGTGTTTGTATGTATATATGGATACATATATGTATTTTGGATGTTAATTGTATGTGGACGAATATTATATATTATTTTTGTCTATATTATCGCTAAATATTTGAATACTTTTTTGAATTTTGTATTTGTTCCTATATGTTTGTGTGTTATTGTTTATAATTATAAATGTGCAGGAGATAGAAGGAGGGGGACATGCATTAAATTACCAACACCCTCAAAATTAACTGAGAATAGCGGAGAAAGGAGAGCTGCCTGATCAAGATCATGATTGGGCGGCTGTGGAAGATTGTGCACGGGGGTGCACACAAAAGAAGTGCGCAACAGAAGAGCTCTCTCTCTCTCTCTCTCTCTCTCTCTCTCTATATATATATATATATATATATATATATATATATATATGGGTAAAAGGGATATGAGTAACTTGCTCATTTAGTAAATGAACAATTGATTATGTGGCATGCAGGTGATACACTGGACAACTAACCCTTTTAATGATTTTTCAATCACATGTATGCCACATCATCAATTGCTTATTTACTAATTGAGCAAGTTGCTCATACCCCTTTTTCCCTATATATATATATATATATATATATATATATATATATATATATATATATATATATATATATATACCTAGGCATTTTTGAACAAGAACATCTGGGGTATGTAGACTTTTAATTAAAAAATAATATTAAAAAAAATAAAAATCAAAAATAGGTCTACCCGACATTTTATATATATATATATATATATATATATATATATATATATATATATATATACTAGGCATTTTTGAACAAGAACATCTGGGGTATGTAGACTTTTAATTAAAAAATAATATTAAAAAAAATAAAAATCAAAAATAGGTCTACCCGACATTTTTGGCATTTTAGAAAGCTTCGAGGTAGACCCGTGGCTATCGCGTCTCGGGCTACCCCAACGTTGGTATCGGCATTTTCAAAAATACCGGGTAGGTCAAAACTAACATAGGAAGGTGAGAACAAAAATCAATAACAACAAAACAGTAAAAAGAGTACAATAGAAACCTATGAAGTCTCACCCACATGACCCTGGAGGGTGGGAACATCAAACACTGAGCTCATTCTAGTGTTGGACCAATCACAACCATCTCCACGATCTATAAGATGTTCTCCTCATTGAAGGTGCATATACTTGAAGATGCATGCTCCCATACGATCACTTCATAATATTAGAAGATCGTACAATATATGAAACATTCATGGTGCAGGTAAATGCCCACGATTTCAAATGCATGCATTATGTTACATGATCTCCTTAAAATTGGGATTCAGTATTATATGAGGCGTTCACTTTGAAGTGTATGTACCCCTTAGTTAGTCCAACCACGAGGAGGAATTCCCATAAATTATCTTATATATGGGGCAGGTGCTTTTAAGGATTTCTTTAATTTCTTCCTCCATATATAATTATGGTCCCCTACAAGGAACTTCTAGTCAGTTTTCAGAGTTTGAAAGCTTCTCCCCTCGTTATATTTTTAGTTTGAATATTTGCGTTTGGCCTAGCTTTTTTTAGCTTTAAAGCTACTTCAGAAGGAGAAGCTAGAAAGTACAACTTTGAAATTAAAAGCTGAAGTTGTTTGGATAGTCAGCTTTTTTTTTAACTTTAAAGGTACTTTTAAGCTAGAAGTTGTTTGGAGATAGAGTATGAAGTGTCAAAATTTTTTTTGATCATAATTTCTTCAAAATTATCCAATTACAAATCTGTAGAGTTAAGTCTACAAATTTATCGAAAATTTTTCAAACTGATACATTAGAAATCGACGGCGATGTTGGATATCAGACGAGCGGAGGCGATAGCGCTATGGAGCGCCATCAGCGATTGCACGCATCCCAAAGCCGAAACTCTCGATCTAAAAGCAAAATAAAATAGGAGAATGGTTAGTTACAATGGTTGGTTTTGAGAAGACGACCACTTGATTTGATCACCTTAAAATGAGAGGCGAAGAAGACGGCGTTCTGATCGTTGTGGCGTTGACTTTGGGAAGGGAGGTTCTTGATCGGTGCGCGATTAATCGGACCGCCGCCATGGCCGCCGACCTGCGACAAGGAGTCACCATTTTTGTTCCCTCGGTTGCTTCGTTTCTTTTCTTGGATGAATTTTTAGGAGAGAGATTCAAGAAATTAATAAACCCTAGAATAATCAAAGTGGGTGAGAACGGCCCAGTAGTCGCCCAAAACCCAAACCTTAGCAAATTTATCGAAAATTTTCCAAACTGATACAAATTTATCGAAAATTTTCCAATCTGTAGAGTTAAGTCTACAAATGGGATAAGCACGATCCCATTTGGAAACTTGGATGACGGCGGCGAGGTTCGACGACGGCGGCGGTGGTTCGACGGCGGCGGCGAGGTTCGGCGAGGGAATGGAGGAAGGGGAAGGGAAAGGGGAAGAGGAATTTTTTTGATCTTTGGTTTTGGGGGAAAAAAAGAAGAAAATGAGAAGCCAGAAGCCAGAAGTAGATCTGGAGGGCTTCTTTTGGAGCTCCTTTTCTTAATAAAAAAAGCTACTTCTACTTTTTTTGGGCTTTTCAAAATATGTGTTTGGCCCAGCTTCTCCTTCTAAAGGAGAAGCTAAGCTAATTTTAAGCTGGGCCAAACACTAGGTACAGAGATCTACAAAGAGATTTAACTATTTAATTCATAGCTTGGCAGACCATCTTTCCACCATCATTTTGAAATATTGGTTAGGTGCCTTCTTGATCATATTTGACCACTAGGAATCTTTACAGAAATGGAAGAAAAAAGATTAACATAAAATAATTATACCTAGCTAGCAACTAATTAGTTTGTGCAGAGATCGAGTTGCTGATTTCTTCATCATGCATTCATACCATGGTCTATTTAATGCCTTGCAAGATTTTAAATACAACTTGGACATTTTTCGGCTGTTAGTAAATATTAATGGGATGTAAGTATAAGATTTCCAACTAACTTGTACTAGTAATTTAGCGATGCACGTTTTTATAAATATATATTTTTTAAAATAAAAATTTCGACGTGGTCGGGTCTCGAATCTGAGACCTCTTCTATATTAATTAGGCGCAGACAATGCACGTCTTAATAAAAAAAAGTTAAATAAAAAACTCTGACGTGATGAGAACACGAACCTGAAATCTCCTTCATATTAGTTATGTATACATATTGATAGATTGACAAATTACACAAAAATCTTCTTCCATTATAATATTAAAGATTTGTAGACATTAAATTTGGTGCGCAGAGGTTTAGTAAGAAGACAGAATTGAATCAACGAGAATATCCATTCATCCTTCAACACAACAGATAGGCATGAACAAAACCTCAACTATAGTGTGAACTTTATTATTGAGAAGTTAGATTTGCAAAAATATACTAAAAGACTACATTGTAGTCTGATCTCGACCTTCAACTATAACAAACTTTTGATTTGAGATCCCTTTAACTCGATCCGAGATCTGAAAACCGCCGCCGCCCCCCCACATCCATCGTCCCCCCCCCCCCCCCCCCCTTCTTCCTCGACGACGTCGAAGCACCACGCGATCAATCCTTCCCTCACTCCGCTGAAGCGACCACGCGACCATTCCTTCGCGCCTCGATGACGCTATAACGTCCGCCCTTCGCGCCGACGGTGCTCCACGGAATCCCCCACGTTTGCAACAATCCGCCGCCCCTCGAAGCCCACAGCGGTGGCGACGACCCTCGATTTGACGGAGCTCTACAGTGGTGGCATCGACCCTCGATTCCGCCGCCCCTCGAAGCCGAGGACCCTCGATTCTGCCGCTCCACGATCTCGCTTACGTCGAGGAAGAAGCTGCTGGTCGGAGTTGCGAGATCCCATGGTGGGGAACTCGACACTTCGCCACCCTTCAGATCCGGCCTCCGTGGCAACGACCCCCCCTGGTCTGTGACGCTTGTGGTGTTCGGGGGTGTTTATTGGGGTTGGGGTTTGGGTTAGATTGAGGTTGGTTGGCTTTGCTAGATGTTTGCCCGGTTGTTCTTCGCACTTGCCACCATGTCCACACTCTTGAGGCCATTCACGGTGTTCGGCGGCTATGATTTGGTTTTTCGAAGGTTGGTAGTGCGTGTGAAGAAGCCGGGTGTGCTTGGTTGTGCCGTAATGCGAGACGGTAGAGTTTTTTTATTTGTTTGGGGGGTTGGTGGTGTTGTCTCTGTTGGGTGTGTCAAGGTGTGTAGTTTGCGGTGTAGTACGGTTTTGAGGCTAAGGCCCGAAGACGGGGTCCCCCCATGAGATGTGCTCACTCGCTACTCCTGTGCCCGTACCCTATGCCTTCTACCGATGCTCGCATGTTGTTTTGTATGATTGTGGAGCCTGGGCCCCAAGATGGGGTCCTTCCAGGATGTGCACTCACTTGTCTCAACTTTCGGGGTATTTGTCTCAATTGTCGCAGAGCGACTATGTCGCACTAGAGCATCCTCCCGCGCCTGTTGTTGCGAATGCCATGGATCTGGGGCTCAAGTGTGTGAGGGCGGCGGTTCGGTTTGGGGCCCGTTGAGGGTGATGAGGTGTGGGGTATGGGTATGGTTGGTCTGAAGTGTCCTACGATGTCACCGGTGAAGTCCTCATAGCGCCTACTATCAGGCTATTGAGCTTCCTCCAGCTTAGGCCACTAGCTCGTAACAACGTCGCCTCTTCCCTCGGATTGGAAGTATGAGTCGAGATAAGTCTGTGGGGTGAGAAATCGCCAGAGATAGCTTGAACGTGAGAGAGGTGAAGCTATCCTCTCCACGGCTCTCTCCTGGAGCGTGGTGTTTGGCGGGGTAAGCAAGATAGTTGTTTGGTAAGAAATTGCTTGAGAAAGCGCTATCGTGTGAGAGGTGAAGGTATCCTCTTCACGGCTATCTCTTTGGTAGCGGCTGTGGGAGCTACTGGCACGTTTGTAGGATGAGTGGTGGAGATGGTGGGAGGGTGCGATCGTTGTGCTTGTGTCGTGGGGTCACCTTTCGATCTGCGGGGCTTGCGCCCATAGATGGGGTCCTCCCAGCGAGGTGAAGGCAGGGATCGGCGGGTGATAAAATCCTACCTGACTTGTCTCAGGTAGGTGTGCATGTGCCGTGGAGGCACTGTACGAAGTTAAACTGACGTACTTATAATTTTGCTGGACCGAGCTTATTTGTCGGCCCACCTTCCAGGGTTGTTGGAGGGATTTGTTGTTTGTGCGCGACATGTTGTTTCATATATATTTTATTTTCTGTCTGTAGTTTGTACTTGGGCCCAGTAGTCTTAGTTTGTTTCGCTAAGCTCTTATTAATGAAACATGATGGCCAGATTCCACCTTTTTCCTCAAAAAAAAACTAAAAACTATCACAAACTTTTACCGAGGGCGACAATTTGACAAGTTAGTTAATATGAATATAAAAAAGCGGATGACTACACATACATAGGTTTTTACCTCAAACATACATTATAAATGTATTGGAGCCCACTTCTCACTAAAAGACAATATTAATATTGTCTTTTAGTGAGAAGTGGGCTCCAATACATTTATAATGTATGTTTGAAGTAAAAATCTATGTATGTCTAATATTTTGCATATAAAAGAGGATGACTAAACATACATGGATTTTTACCTTACTAAATAGTCAGTTGAATCTTTTTTTTTTTTTTGAAGAAAAGGTAGAATAATGCCACCCTGTTTCATTAATAAGTGATTAATAAACAACCCCGAAACCTCGGGAACAGAGCAGTACAGGAAATAAAATATAGCCCCCAACAAAACCCTGGGGGATGGGTTACATCATCCAGCCTAAAGGCAACCAAACACAAATACAACATCTCAAATACAAAATACTAAGGCCTGATACAAAATAAGTAGGGGTGAGGGGGGTGTCCTCTCATCAATCCAGAGTTGGCCCGATCTCTATCTCCTTGTCGTCGAACTCATCCACCTGGAAGACCCTTGCAATTCTCCCTCTTGCGCCTGAAGTAGCAGCTGTAGCCCAAAAAGAAATTAGATGCATGATATGAGTAAGATTACTAGTAACTGAATTACATGACGCACGGAAGTAAAAATTGTTCCTATCTAGCCATAACACCCATGTGGTTGCCGCAATGGCAATAAACCATGCATCTTTCATATCGTGGCGGGGTGAGGCAAATCTGGGCCCGACCCACAGTTCCTCATAGTCCCTTGGATAGTCACTTGTACCTAGTGCTCTCAGCACCTCTATCATGATGGCCTTGCTTCTGGAGCAGTGTAGAAACAGATGATTCAAATCTTCTACGTGAACGTTGCAGAATCCGCAGTTGGTCAGAATGTGGGGCTGCCTCTTGGCAAGGTTTTCTCTAGTGAGAACGGCATTGTTGAGCACAAGCCAGAGGAAGACTCTAATTTTCAGAGGTGTTTTGGTCTTCCATAGAACTGCTGCCCAGCTGGGCCTGCATCCTCGGTAGTGAATTCGGTGATAAAGAGATCTAACCGAGAACACTCCTTTGTTCTCGAGACCCCATCGCATGTGATCTGGGCCCTGGGTACATATAACCCCGGACTGGACAATGTGCGTTTGAAGACCATGCAGTTGCTGAAGCAAACTTGGAGATAGAGTTCCTTGGAACGACAGTCTCCAAGTCCCTCTTTTCCAAGTTTCCACCACCGAAATATTCGGTCGAGTCGTGAAAGCAAACAACTCTGGGAATTCTTCCTTAAGAGTATGAGGACCGCACCACTTGTCCCACCAAAACCTGGTGGTTCGACCATTGCCGATCGAAGATGAGGTGGCTGAGTTGAAAGGTCCGCTGGCTTTAGCAACTCCTTTCCAGAAGCGGGGGGCTTTGGGTCCAACGCGGAAGCCTAAGCTTCTTGTCCCTTTCCCACGGAGGTAGGGTTGGATAAAGTCCTGCCATCCTTCCCCGCCGTGATGAAACACATTCCACCACCACTTTCCCAGGAGTGCCAAGTTCATATCTCTGAGGTCAATGATTCCTAGCCCTCCGTGCCTCTTTTTCATGCAAGCGATATTCCACTTAATAAGGTGGTAGCCTCCCTTATTTGAGTCTGCACCTTTCCATAGGAATCTTTTCCTGATATGGTCAATCCTTTGTATCACCCACTTTGGGAGTTCAAAAAAGGACATGTAGTATATGGGCAGATTGGATAACACAGAGTTGATGAGTACCACTCTGCCCCCCAGGGAAAGTGACTTGCCTTTCCATCCGTACAGTCTGTCCTCCACCCTGTCAATAATAGGCAACCAGTCAGCTTTAGTGAGCCTTCCTGGGCGGAGCGGGAGCCCAAGATATTTGATTGGGAAGTCTTCTATCGCACAGTTGAGAATTGTGGCATGCTCCCGAGTTTCAGCTTCTGAAAGTGAAATAGGAATCAGTGCACTCTTGTGGAAATTAATTCTAAGGCCCGACCAGGCCTCAAAGCAGTAAAGGACTCCTTTAAAGCAAATAGTTTCCGATCTGGACCCATTTCCAAAGATTAGGGTGTCGTCAGCATATTGAAGGATCGTGCATCCCTGATTAGCAGTGCTGCTGGCCACAGGGGATATCCACCCTTTTCTTTGACAGTTTACAAGCATTCCTCTGAGCACATCCGCTACAATAGTGAATAGTAGTAGGGATAGCGGGTCCCCCTGACAGAGTCCCTTCTTGCACGGGAACGACGGGCCGGGTCTTCCATTCACTGAGATTGCCGTTTTGCTAGAATGCAAACATTGTTTGATCCAACTAATCCATTTGTCCCGAAAGCCTCTCCCTTTAAGAGCCTCTAGCAAGCATTCCCAGTCCACCGAATCGTATGCCTTCTCAAAATCCAACTTTAGGAGGAAGTTCTTGGAGTTGCTCTTGTGGCAGTGGTGTATAACTTGTTCAGCAGTAGCCACGCAGTCTAGGATACATCTGCCCTTAATGAATCCCGTCTGTGTATTACTGATAAGACTGTCCATTATACCACCCAAACGGATAGCTAAGACCTTAGTGATGATCTTGGCCGAGCAGTTAATCAGGCTAATTGGTCTAAAGTCCCCAACGCACTTGGAGTCCTCCCGTTTGGGGATCAACACAACTTCTGCAAAGTTGAACATTCCCAACCTCAGGTTATTGTGAAAAAATTCCGCCATTACATCCATAAATTCTCCCTTGATTTCCTCCAAGAACACCTAGAAGAACAGCATAGGAAAACCATCTGGCCCGGGCGCCTTGTCAGCTCCCATCTGGTCAATGGCCGTTTTGACCTCTATCTCCGTGAACAGTTCCTCCAAGGAGGAAGCATTATGACCTGGGTCAATCTGATACTCTAGCCAGAAGTCCTCATCCATAGGGATCCTAAAGTCATTCTTCTTCCCAAAGAGACCCTTATAAAAGGACTGGAAGGTAGAGGAAATCACCTTATCATCCTGCGATGTTCCTGCATCTGTCTGAATAGATAGGATAAGATTGGATCTCCTTCTGGCACTTGCAACCCGATGGAAGTAGGCCGTATTCGCGTCTCCCTCTTTGAGCCACGAAATCCTGGACCTCTGTTGCCATTTGATCTCTTCCAGCCTATATAGATTGGCAATGTTATCCCGGATGGCTAAAAGCCTGTTTCGCTCTTCCTGCGAGAGGGTTCTAGTCTCTTCCACTCTCTCAAGCTAATCAATTTCTTCCAGGTAGGACTCTTTATCACGCCAGATGTTCGAAAATCTAGACCGATTCCATCTACATAGCCTCCTTCTAAGTCTACGAATTTTCCCACACCATCGAGATGCCGCATCCCGGCCAGCCAATGGGAGGGCCCAGTTCTCCATAACCATATGGTGGAAACCCTGGATTTCCAGCCAGGCCTTTTCAAATCTGAACTTCCTAGGCTTGCGGGATCCCCGAATCCCCACATCGAGTAGGATCGGGGTGTGATCTGAAGTTGGTCTAGGAATCGTTCTGGCCGCAGCGAGGGGAAATAAGGCTTCCCAATCCATAGAGACTAGGATCCTGTCTAACTTGGCCATAACCGGTTCCGCTTGCAGATTAGACCAAGTAAAAAGTCTATCATTGATGGGGATATCAATCAGTTCAAGTTCCGTGATAATTCTATTGAATTCCTCTCGGTGCCTGTCGCTAGCGCCTCTTCCCTTGTGCTCAAACGCAAATCTAATAATGTTGAAATCCCCACCCACAATCCACTGTCCCGACCAGCGCTGACGGATGTCGATCAATTCTTGCCAGAAGGCCTCCCTGTTTGTGGCCACATTTGGCCCGTAGACAACAGTCACCGTCTGCATCCAATCATCGGAACGCCGCTTAAGTCGGGCAGTCAAAGAGAACGTACCACATTGCTCCTCTTCACAGGAAAGAAGATCAGAGTTAAACCCTATAGCAATCCCCCCTGAGGCACCGGCAGAGGGGCGTAACACCCACTCCTTAATTCTGTTACCACCCACTCTTTTGAGTTTGAGCCCATGTTGGAGTTTGGTCTCCTGCAGCCCAACTACATCCGCCTTTGAATTGCTAATGACATCCCGTACCATACCCCTCTTACCCCTATCCCCCAACCCCCTAACATTCCAAAATAGTGTATTCATTGGGTGGAATTGACATGGGGGATCGTTGTGGAGGGCGTAGGGCCGTCTACATCCTCGAGAATGCTAGTCGGCCCTGTGCCGACTCCAGAAGAATAATCTTCATATGTCCTAACCCTTTGTGTTTCCCAACCCCGGATTTTATTGAGAAGTAATGCGATACGTTCAGTGTCCCAAACTTCTAACCCACACGTGATAGCTAGGCAAATAACATCAGAGTCTGACATGCAATTTAAAATGGAAGCTAAAAAACTTGTCGTACCTCCATTGTCGAATTTGGCGGCCTTCGCCGCAGCGGCAACCTCAAGATAGTCATCCAAGGACTCCACATGAGCCCTCTTGGCAGATTGCTGAACTCTGAAACCAACCGCTCCTCTGGACTGTCCCGAGCTAAATCCCGGAGCTGAATCTGGAATTGTGGACAGGACAAGCTCCGGCGAAATCTCCCTCTGCGTGTTAGCAATGAACTCCGTATCCTCAGATTCCTCCTCAGAGAAAGAGAACTCTTCATCGAGATTGAGCCGACCTTCTGGATCCTCATCACTGTCTGTGTAAAGGGACTGACCAATAAGATTGTCAGTTTTCCCCACGGACCCCTCATTGGGCCCGTCACTTTTAGATCCGATGATAATACTAGAGTTGGATATGGCGGTCCCCTCTTTGGGCCCGCTCGAGTCAACAGAAGTACGAAACCCCGAAGCAGTAACAAGCAATTCGGACACCTCTTTGTGCCCATTATCGCCAATCGAAGGCCCATAAGTTGGCCCATCAGAAGCTTCAATCGGAGCAGAATAATCCAAAGATACACCGCGGCACATCATACCGCGGGTATCGATCTGAGTGTTCCTCGAGCCTTGTAGCGGACCGGACTCCATACCGCCACTGCCAGGTGGCATCGTCTGATAGGGGGGAGACATTGGGTGTTACCAGCGCCTGGTCTACTAGAATAGGCATCTCAACAGTCCGCTCTTGCTCGCCACGTGTCCCAGCTGCATTGGTGGGGGTTTCGGTGGGGGTAGGTTGAAACAGGTGCATCGGTTCTGGCGTGGGACTCGAAGCGAGCATCTCATCAGTCCGCTCTTGCTCGCCACGTGTCCCAGCTACATTGGTGGGGGTTTCGGTGGGGGTAGGTAGAAACAGGTGCATTGATTCTGGCATGGGACTCGAAGTGTTAAGACGCCTTCCCTCTTCTTGTACAACGCAAGCCAACTTTTCCTCTGCTTCAAAGCAGACTCTTCTTTTCTCTCCTTCTTTCCTTAACAAGCCACCATTACCAACCCCAACGTTTAGAGCTTTCTCATGGTTGCTCTTCCCGTTCTGGGTTGATACACCTACCCTCGTCGTTTTTTTTAAAATGGCCTCTGGCACTCCCTCTGTCTCTTTCCCACTACAGGCAGCAAGCTTTTCTCCCCCACTCTCCTCAGAAGCCTCCTTTGCCAGCGGTGGCTCAGATCTCTGGCGCCCCTGCATCTCCATCGCTTCTTTTTCTTTCTCTTTAGCTGGTGCGTACCAGAGCTTCTCCACCCACTCCTTTGTCATCATCTTTCTGGCTTCTGTCGCCTTCCCCAACCCAGACACTTTGCTACAATCTGACGCTTCCTCAGATCCTCCAGGCTTCTGAGCCATCTTTTGACTCGCTTTTGGGTGTAACGCCTGCACCGTCGACAGCGAATCAGTCGGAGTTGTTGTAGCTTTGTCTCTAGTGGATTTGGGACCGCAGTTGGAGTTGTTGGGGTGCCCACTACGTCGGTGTTCACCAGACTTCGGCGAGGGAGAGCGTCGGAGCGTCCCTACCCTCCTCATCTCACGGCCTCTTTCCTTGCTCCTAGCCTCCATGATGAGAGCTCTATGCGCCCTTTCAATTTCATGCGCTCCGTCTATGGTCGTGTCCCTGTTAGGCGATACAACAAGACTGTATGGGCGCCCATCTCTGAGGGCATTGGAGGGTTTGGGACCGGTGACGGCCTGGCTATCTTCTCCCGCACCTTGCTTGTCAAGAACAAAGCGGATAAGGTATGATTCATCATAAGAGAATACTTTGGCGAAGCGTGGCATCAATGAAATGTCCACACTTCGGATCAGTACTTTTGCTGAAACCAAGTCGGAGCGACGAATTGTTTTAGCGTCGATCTCCACCACCGTTCCAAAGTTGGATATAACCTCTTGAATCGCCTCCTTCCTCCAAAAGTGGAGCGGCAAGTTGTGTATCCAAATCCAGAACAGCTCCCCTTGTGGTAACTCCGCTCCGAAGCTAGGGGACCACGCCGAGAAGTCCACTCTGAAGTGGCCAAAGTCCACCGTGCCCATCGCTGTAACTTCCCCCACCTTCTCAACCGATGGGAAAGATACAAGAAATTGCAGATGACAGAGCTTTTTAACCACCCATTCTCGATGTGCCGGCATCGGCCATCTGTCACATAGAGCTTGCAGGAGGTGAGTTTCGGATGGGCGCCCCTCTCTGACTTTGGCGATCGCACACCACTTTCTAAGCCATGATTCTTCATTCATGATGGTTTGGAGGCTAGTAGCTAGACGAATGACGGTGGGGCTATCAGGCGATCTCCCCCTCTGCACTGAGTGCTCTTCGTCAGTATTGGATTCAGGTACATTGGTACATACATATGAAAGGTGACCCCATTTCATACACTTGAGACAGCGTACTTCCTTAGTGCAATCTTTGCGGAAGTGACCAAGGTCACCGCAGTTAAAACATGGAACTGGCTTACGTTTGCCTCTCCGTTGCCTTTTACCGGGGATGGTAGGTGGTGGGGGGGGTGGGGTAATGTTGTTGTTACGCTTAGAGTTCCTGGATACAGTTTTCCATTGATCCTCAGCCTTGGATGCTTCCACCTCCATGGAAACCGCGATTGGTGGGACCCCCTCTTGGGCCCGCACCACGCAGGATTTTAGTGGTGAGTTTGGGAGCATCTGAGTCGAAGAGACAGAATGGGGAATGTGTGGGGAGTTCCTGGGCGGTGGGTTGTGGGTGTTGGTGTGTGATTTAATGAAGGACCTCCTGTACGCTACAGCCTGCCTTGGGGTATGCTGCGAACTTCTCTTTTGCCTATAGTGAGTCAAGTCACGACCATCGTCCAGGTGTTGACGGTCCCGTAGGAGGTTACTCTTCCGCTCATTGCAGCCTGGAGGAGGACCCCCTCTGTGGGCCCCACCTCGTGCCGATAGTCTGTCTTGGCGGGGACGATG
Source organism: Hemerocallis citrina (assembly GCA_017893485.1). Classification (NCBI taxonomy): domain Eukaryota; kingdom Viridiplantae; phylum Streptophyta; class Magnoliopsida; order Asparagales; family Asphodelaceae; genus Hemerocallis; species Hemerocallis citrina. Next base: position 176,399,259 of record CM030367.1, read on the forward strand.
ATGATCATAGATCCGTGGTTGCTTGTGAGCAACCTTGGGAGGATCGCGACTGAGACCCCGTTTCCCAACCTCCTCTCTAGGACTAGAACAATTGGGTGCTAAGGACTGGGGGATCGCAGCAATAAGAGGCGTTGGGGTCGAGGCTTTGACGGGGGCCAAAGTGATGGGGAGCTCGATTGAGGGGGGGACAGAAGTGGGGATGACCTGGTTTGTGTGAAGGTGTGGGTGGGTTTTGGTGATGGGTTCTTGTTGTGAAGGAAATGGGGTCACCGCCCGAAGAGACGGAGACTGTGGAACGACCTGCAGCTGACGGGACTCTTCCGAGCCAGAGCTTTGCGACAGCGCTCCACCACATAACTCCGCGATGGTGAGTCTCATTTCTCACAAGCAACACAGCAGAACAAGGACGGGAGAAGGGAAAGGAGGGCAGTAGAGGAGAGGGAAGGGGTTGAGGGTGGGTTCAAACAGGGGGGGGGGGGGGGGGGGGAGAAGAGATCAGGATACACTGTAAGGAGGGAACAAACTGTTAGGAGGGGTTGCAAGGGGTTTGGAGAAGAAGAGGGGGGAACTGAGGATCATAAAGGTTGAGGAATGGGAATGATCGGAGCGGGAAAGGGGATGGCCGGAGATGTGGGTGTGTGGTGAAGCAGGGGAGAGGGTTGGAGTTGGTAGGAGCTATTCATGACTTCTTAGTTTAGGTATATTTGTGTTGCAATACAGCCTTCTCCCAAGAATTTTGAAAGTTAAACAAGATTAATTTTTGAAAATAATAAAATTGAAATGGGGATCTACGCAAGGTGGCTAACTTTTAGGGATTCCCTTGGCTTGGTAGGTGAAAGGAAGCAACCATTTGAATTTCGAAATGGGCACAAGATCCCAAAAACTCTCCTTTTACTATTTAAGGGCAAAGTTAGAGGTTACTTTGCCTTGTATTAACATTAATCTAAGTTATGCTAAGTTAATCCTTTATATAAACTAGTTGGTCCCCACCTTATAAAGTTATATATAATCTCACTGAACAAAGCAATCCTACTTCCACTTGCACGCTGAAAACATTTTCCAAGGGAATGGCATGTTGCTGGCCCCTAGAAGTGAAAGAGAAGCTTACACAGAATTCATTAAATTAAGATTAATTAGATTCAATTAGCCACCATAATTAAGATCAAGGAACATACTTTCAAAAGTTACCTCTAATATTATAATGGGAGAACTTGCTGAGGTGAGACGTTAGTCGACTTTTGGACGCCTGCCGAACAGAGTCATTTGTAAATCTACCGACGTGTGCATTGCATGTGCATAACTAATATGAAGGAGGTGTCAGGTTCGAGTCCTCACTTCGTCAAATTTTTTACTTTATTTTAAAAAAATATATATTAAATGTCTATCACATGTGTATATTACTATCTATCTATATAAATCTATCTATAATATAATATATAATAACTATAATAATGGAAGAGTTAGAGTTGTAAGTCTATCTACTTACGTACGTGCAACTCCAACTCTCTCATTATAGTGTTCACATTTACTTTTAAAAATATATAATCCTATTTATCAAGACATACATCACACTTCAAATCAAAAATTTTACTCTAAATATTTTTAAAAAAATAATACGTTGCGATGCATGTGTGTATTACTAGTATTACTTAATTACATCTGAGTACCTAACCCTTGGTTTTGACTGGCTTTTGAAAACTGAGTCAACATTGGGATGATTAGAGTCTTAATACGCAAGGCCCATTTTCTCAACCCAAGAGCTTGATTTGTAAGCAAATCCCTCCGAAGAGCATCCACACTCCTTTTTGGTTTTTTGTTTTGGTTTTTTTTTTTTTTTTTTTTTGTAACTTGGCACAAATTTTTTGATAACGTGGATAAAATCGAAAGATTTCAGCCAAATAAATAAATCAATAAACATAATTACAAAGCGAGAACAATTTTATTAGAAGTAAAATAACGAGCTAACAAACAAAACAGCCACAGAAAAGCGAAGTAGCAATTGTGAAAATTGCCGCTAGGGCCGCATAAAAACTACAGTTACAGAAGAAGGCAAATGTCGCCACAACGGACACTGGTGAACAGGCGCGTGGATGGTCATCCCAACGCAATGCACAGGCAGTTGGCCAACCGAAGCCCACCCCACCAACTGGATTAGACCCGCAAGAACTGAGTCCAGCACCAAAGCCAGAGGGAGGCACAGCCAACCAAGAGCTAAGCGACCCGAAAGCTCCGAAAGCTGCCTAAAGAGCACAATCTGAAACCAAACAAACTACCAAATAATGGCATAAATTGCCAAAAAAACAGAACTGCACAGCAGGGAGACACAGCCACACAATAGGGTGACGCGAAAATCCAAATGGCCAAAAAACTGAATCAGAACTGTCATGGTCCCAAAAGAGGACGCAAACTAAATCCACACACAGCAGTCACTCTTGATATCCCAGAAAAGAAACGGGCACCAACGCAATGACAAAACAAGAGAAATGCAACTGATACAAGTCAGTGATGGAAAACCATCGAAGAGTGAATGCTTGAGATAGAAATAGCATAGAGCTAAATACCAGCAAGAACACAAGCCACTAAAGGCCCAGCCAAAGGTCACAAAACATCGCACGACCAGAACATAAGTACAACAAAAGAACAGTAAAAGTAAGGAGTAATAACAACTGAACAGACCAGGCTCTAACCATAGAAGCCTGCCACAAAATGCAAACCAGCATGCTACAAAAGCTCCCACACAAAAGACTGACAAACCACATAAACAAGAGGACCAAAGCCATCACAACCAGAACATAACAACCAAAAAGGTCAAGAAGCATGGTAAGTAAGTTAGAGTAGGGCTAAGTGAACACAGCCGAGCATAGATAGAAAGACCCAAAAAGCCAGCCTGAAGTGCAAGTAAGTACCACAACCACAGATCAAAGCTACAAAAAGAAATTAGACAGGGTTATAAACAAGAGATGAAAAGAACTACGAAGTGTAAAAATAAGCAGAACGATAACAAATAGTCGCCTCATCCAGATGACTAAGCTGCAGCGCTTCCACTTTATCATGAGATAAAATGGAAGTCCAAAATTGGATGAAGAATAAAAAATTATCGATAATGGTATCGATAGAAGAAGAAGAAGAAGAAGAAGAAGAAGAAGAAGAAGAAGGAGGAGTAAAAATACATTTGTTCTGTTCCGCATAAATTATCCAAATGATCGCTATCACGGACAGGAACCAGGAATAACGAAACTCGGGATTAACCTCATTAGACCGCCAACAGGAGAAGAAATCGTTGGGGATGGTCGAGGATTGCCAAGCAAGGGTATTGATAACCCACGGCTGTTGAGTAAAGTTACAGTGGAGGAATAGGTGGTCCGCATCTTCGTGAGCTGAAGCGCATAAAGAACATGTTTGACCTAAAGCCAGGTTCCTATGATTGAGAACCTCAATGGTGAGGAGTTTGTTGTTTAGAGCCAGACAGGTAAGGATCTTAACTTTTGGGGGCGCAATTACTCCATAAGGGCTTAGCAAGCGGGGAATGGGTACCACCAAAATTAATAAAATTGCAGAAAAATTTTACAGAGTAATTACCGAAACCGGTCCACCTCCATAAAAAACCATCCGAGGGGTGCCAGTAGGGATGGCGAACGGGTCGAGTGGGCCGGGCCGGGCCCAACCCGCACGGTTTAGCACGATTACTTAGCCGGGCCGGGCCGGGTTGCACCCTTATACGGGCCAGGCCGGGCCGGGCTAAGTTTACGTTTGGGTGGCCCGCCCAACCCGTGAACCCTTTAGGGTTCAACCCGGGTTGGGCCGGGTCGACCCGCGGGTTGGCCCGTTTAATTTTTTTTTTTTTTTTTGGTAGCTTAAATTAAAATAATAATAATAATTACAAATGATGTATACAAACAACCATATCTTTGTTTGATGAATGCTACAATTCTTCAAAAATTATAATACTAAGTAAGTAATAATACTAATAAGTAATAATACTACAATTCTTCAAATATCCCCGAATGATGTTTAATTATAATACTAAGTAAGTAAGTAAGTAATAATACTAATAAGTAATAATACTACAATTCTTCAAATATCCCCAAATGATGTTTAATTATAATACTAAGTAAGTAAGTAATACTAATAAACAATAAAAATCGTAATAATAATAAGATTGAAAGAGTGAAATTGACAACAAATTTTGAAATATTATTCATATGAATTTAAGTTATACAATTTGAACAATTTATAACGAAATGAAGAATTCAATTCACAAATAAGTTTTATAACATATTTCTTATATACAATTTTAATTGAGTACAAGTTTTCTAATTTGACATAACAAGCAAAGCTATTGTTGTTGTTGTTGTTGTTGTTGTTGTTGTTCTTCGGGCGAGTTGCTCCCACTTGTGGAACTTGATAGTGCTTTCCCTTACGTTCTATCTTCAGCCTTCAGTCAGTCTTCTGTGCAAACGAGCATCTCAAATGCCTCGGGCTTCAACCGATTCCTGTAATCAGATTGAACCTTGCCACTTGTAGAAAATGCACTCTCAGAAGCAACTGTAGAGATAGGAGGAGTTAGTAAATCTTTAGCCATAATTGACAGAATACTAAAAGTGTGTTCATGTTCTTTCCACCATTGTAAAATATCTAGTGGAGAAAGAGTAGGCTCAGTATCCTGTTGGCTATACCAATTTAATTCATTTGGTTGATTAGTCCTAGGTTTTTTAGATTGAATTTGTTCAAGTAAACTAAATGTTCTATCACCAATTCTACTTTTACCCTTACCTTTAGAACTACCAGAAGAAGAACTAACTATAGAAGTTGTACTACTAGAAGCAAAATGTCTATCATCATAATCATACAAGTTATTTAACGTAGATTCAAACTGAACTAAAAAAGTAGCGCAATCAGTTGTTAATTCTACATTGTTCTCTAAATATCCAAAAAACATTTCTATCAAATTCTTCGTACCTTCTAATTTGATACGGGAATCCATAATAGTAGCAACACAAATCAACATAGGAGGGAGAAAATAATACTTCAAAAATTTTTGAAATGCAGGTATTACAATGTCACTAATATAGGCATCATTTAACATTTCGTTAAATATTTGCATCATGCTAACTAATTCAATAAAAATGCTACTAGAAGTAGATTCATATGTTTTTGAAACTTTTAAAGTTGCGGTTTTAAAAGGTTCTAAAAATTTCAACAAAGATTCGGCAAAAAACTAATCGGTGGGAGTCATTTCAAAATTGTGCATATTTTTTGTGATACAAAAATCATTTACAACTGCTTTATAATCGGTGACAACATTTAGTAAATCAAAAGTAGAATTACATCGGTGTCTAACATCCTTTGGAAATTTTCTAAAAGGAACATTTCTAACCCTACACCAAGCTTTCCATTCTTGTAAAATGCTTGGACTTAATGCAATGAAATGTACACAATTTCTAATTTTATGTATATATGGATCAGCTATTTTTAATGCATCTTGAACACATAAATTTATAATATGACATGCACATCTAACAAGAAAAATATTGTCAGATGGAGGGTTTAATACAGATTTTAAAGTAGTAATTGCTATATTGTTGTTAGATGCATTATCAAAACTAATAGCCATAATTTTATCGCGAATATGAAAAACATCACAATTTTCTATAATACGGTTTGCTATTTCAGTGCCACTATGGGGATACGGCAACGACGCAAGTGATATGATTCTTTTTTGAAGAATCCAATCATTCTCGATCAATGACAGGTTATTCCTATGTTGGAATATTGTTGACACCCGTCCAACAATCCGAAGTTAAACTAACCCTACAAGTTAAACTCCATAAAATTGCAATCAAAGCGTTCTTCATTTTCATGTACACTTTAAAACAATCCGATTTGCAAGTATTTCTCGGAATTCTTTTAAAATGAGGGTTTAAGGCCGTTTGATTAAAATTTTCCAAGTTCCTACTCTCGGGATAGGAAAATGGCAACTCTTTCTTAATGACTAATCGGGCTATTTCCCGACGAACAAGTTCGGGATCATATGGGTGGCTATCTACTTGACCAGTCCTAGGGTTGATTTTTTGTTGGCCTTGTATTTGATCAAAAAGTTCTTTATGATTATGTTGTATGTGCCTACTAATTGTACCGGTGCCGTCGCCCCTCTTAAATTTGTATGTTTTACTACATGTTTTACACACTTTTAAACCTATACCCGGAGTATGTTCGTCCGGAATATAATCATAAAACTTATGCCAATCGCTAGTTTCTCCTCTACTTTTCCTACTATTACGGGGTTGTGTGGTTTCGGTTTGTTGTTGTTCTTCTTCTTCTAATTGTATGTCGCCTACAACATCGTCGTGTGTACCCCATTGTTCCATAGTAGGATCAATGTAATCTTGGGCGGGCTCACTAGTTGGGACAATTGGTAGCCTACGTGAAGAGGAGGAGGAATCTTGTCCGCTACGACCGCTACTGCGTGATCTAGACATAATGTAGTAATGTGCTAAAGTAAAGTATGTAAAAAAAATATAGAATGTAGGAGCTGTGAATTATACAAAAAAAAATCTAAAAAACAAGAGGGTTGAGATAGAGAAGTTCAAAAAAACGAATAATAATTTTAACTACAACGCAAAAAAAAAATAACGAGAGAGATAGAGATATTTTGATACCGTTCACGGTGGAATATGCGTATGTAAAAAAACCGTTAAAATAAGAATAAAATAGAAAAGATGGAGGAGCGCTTTGCCGATTCCGCAATTGAAGAGTTGAGAAGAGGTTGAAGTAGATTTGACGAGGATTGAAGAGAGATGAAGACGTTGAAGACATTGAATTTTGTTTCCGATACGACCGAAATTTGATCGTATATATGCCTCCTTGTACACTTGTTTGATGAATACTACAATTGTTCAAAAATTCTTTACAAATGATGTATAATAGTAGAGAGAGTAAGAGAGTGAGGTGTGATTTTTTATGAGATTTTTAGGGGATATTTATAGGCTAAATAAGTGGGAAAAAACAAAAAAACAAAAAAAAAATACTTAACGGCTCAAAGAGCAGTTTACAACGACTCTGGCCCAGTGGGCCAGACTGGAGACAGCGGCAGCAATGTACCAACGCCCAATGGTGTGATTTTCGACCGTTCGACCCGCGGGTCAACGGTCGACCCGTCACGGGTGGACCGTTCGACCTAGACGGGTCTAACGGGTCGAAATCGCGGGTCAACCCGCAGGTTGGCGGGTCAAATTCATGGGTTGGGCCGAGTTCGTGGGCCGGGTTTCGCGAATTCGATTCGCGGAAAGTGCGACCCGGTACTGTTCACCGGGTTCGACCCGAACCCACGAAGCAATTTAACGGGCCGGGTTGGTGGGCCGGGTCGCGGGTGGGTCGCCGGTTGACCCGGCCCAATTGCCATCCCTAGGTGCCAGGAATAAGGATCAACGATAGCGAATAGCTGTTGAAGCTCAAGTTCAAGCTGCGGCGGAAGAACGCAACTAAATTGAATAGACCATAATTTTTGATTATTGAGGACGATAACATAATCCGCAACAGTGGCAGAGGGGTTGGAAGCCAAATGGAAAAGAGAAGGGAAGGTCAAAGCAAGCCTATATTACCGGTCCATAAGTCCCCCCAAAACTTGGTCTTAGTACCATTAGCACAAACATGGGAAATACCACATTGAAAGGGATCCACAGCCTTCCAAACCCCTTTCCAAAAAAGGGAGGAATAGCTAGGGAGGGAGGGGGAAAATTCCCACACCTGGCAGCGGGAAAAACATTTTAGGGAGATAAGGCGAGCCCAGGTCAAATGCTCAAATTTGAGAATTCTCCATAGCCATTTACCGAGAAGGGCTAAGTTTTGGTGCCTAAGGTTGAGCACACCAAGGCCTCCCGCCTCTTTAGAAGTGCAAATTAACTTTCAGTTACACCGATGCGAACCGGGTCTATTAAAATGAGTTCCAGATCGAAAGAAAGTTCTCCGAATTTGATCAGTCCTCTTGATAACCCAAGACGAGACGTAAAAGAAAGATATCATGTAAAGAGGAATGGAAGAGAGAATAGAGTTGATGAGAGTGAGTCTGCCTCCACCCGACAGATGTTTACCCGACCAAAAACTAAGTCTAGATTCAATTTTATCGATCATCGGTATCCAATCCGATTTACGAAGTTTCCCTCATCTAAAGGGAATACCCAGATATTGAATGGGAAAGGAGGACGGAACACAGTTGAAAAAATGAGCAATTTCCGTTTGACGGTTGGGATCCCCTCTCAGCCACAAAACCGAAGATTTATGAAACTTGGCACAAATTTAACAAAATAACAAAATGAGAATTGACAAAAAGATAATTGTGCTGCACTTGTAATTTGTCAAAATTTGGCAATTGAGAGATAAAAAAGGACGGACGAAACATCTTATTTCATCCGACCATTTTCTTTTTTTGGCAAAAAAAAAAACTAAAGAGAAGGATCTGGACTTTAATGAAATTTTGATGAACTTGGAAAGACTCAGACTTTGACTTTTATGAAATAATTGGAGAGATTGTGTTTGGTTTGTTGTTTTGAAAAGAGTTTTCTGAAAACAGTTTTCTGAAAATGAGAGTGTAAACGCTGTTTGGTAATATTTTTTATGAAAACAGTTTTTTGAAAATGAGAGTATAATGTATGTATAGGTTTGGCTATATGTATATACTGTATACAGTATATATACTCTGATACATACATGTTGTATACATATACATACATACTGATATATAATAATATAAAATATTTTTTTACAATAAACATATTTAATAATATACATATATATAATAATATATAATAATTATAATAATATATATGTAATAATAATATACTCAAATTATATATTAAACAATTTATTATAATATTAATAAATTATATAATAATATATATAATAATATATAATAGTAATATATAATAATAATAATATATATTATAATAATAATAGATTATTATAATAGTATATATAAAATACCATATATGAAATAATAGTATATATAAAATAGTATATATAAAATAATAATATAATATAATTTATATATAATAATAATATAATATAATAATAGTATATATACTAATAATATAATATAATAATAGTATATATAAAATAGTATATATAAAATAGTATATATAAAATAATAATATATATAATAATAATATAATATAATAATATTATATATGAAATAGTATATATAAAATAATAATAGATTATAATAATCGTATATTATATAATAATATGAAATAATTTATTATAATAAACATATTTATTTTTATACATATATATAATAACATATAATAATTATAATAATATATATGTAATAATAATCTATTATAATTATATATTAAACAATTTATTACAATAATAATAAATTATATAATAATATATATAATAATGTCTAATAGTAATATATAATAATAATAGATTATTATAATAGTATATATAAAATAGTATATTTGAAAAAATAATATACATTATAATAATAGTATATACAATATAATAATAATTGTTATATATATATATATATATATATATATATATATATATATATATATATATATATATATATATATATAAAATAATAATAATAATAATAATAATAATAATATATGCAACAATAATATATGTAACAATAATATAATATAATTATATATTCTAATAATAGTATATTATATAATAATAATAATAATAATAATAATAATAATATATGTAACAATAATATATGTAACAATAATATAATATAATTATATATTATAATAATAGTATATTATATAATAATATATATAATAATATATAATAGTAATATATTATATATTAATATATATAATAATATATAATAGTAATATATAATAATAATAATAATATATATAATAATAATAGATTATTATAATAGTATATATAAAATAGTATATATGAAAAAATAATATATATTATAATAATAGTATATATAATATAATAATAATAGTATATATATATATATATTATTATATGTTAGAATTTTCAGCCATACAATTTTGTGATGATGTAAATCATGGGAAAATGAACTTCAAATTACTTGATTTATTATTGTTAGGCTATCTAAGGCATATAGAACAATATAACCGGTTCGGATTTTTCATAGGGTCTCTAGTTCGTGAATATATTATATATTAATATATATAATAATATATAATAGTAATATATAATAATAATAATAATAATATATATAATAATAATAGATTATTATAATAGTATATATAAAATAGTATATATGAAAAAATAATATATATTATAATAATAGTATATATAATATAATAATAATAGTATATATATATTATTATTATATGTTAGAATTTTCAGCCATACAATTTTGTGATGATGTAAATCATGGGCAAATGAACTTCAAATTACTTGATTTATTATTGTTAGGCTATCTAAGGCATATAGAACAATATGAGCGGTTCGGATTTTTCATAGGGTCTCTAGTTCGTGAGTGCTTACGGAGTGCTCACCAAAGTAGTGTGCAACCGAAGATTTCTCTATATAATAATAATAATAATAATAATAATAATAATATATGTAACGATAATATATGTAACAATATTATAATATAAATATATATTGTAATAATAGTATATTATATAATAATATATATAATAATATATAATAGTTATATATTATATATTAATATATATATAATATATAATAGTAATATATAATAATAATAATAATAATATATATAATAATAATATATATAATAATAGTATATATAAAATATTAATATATATAATAATAATAATAGTATATATAAAATAATAATATATTATAATAATTGTATATTATATAATAATATAAAATAATTTATTATAATAAACATATTTATAATAATATATATAATTGATATGTAATAATTTACATATATAATTATAATAATATATATGTAATAATAATATATTATAATATACTATTATTTATTTTATTATAATAATAATAGAATATTATAATAGTATATATAAAATAGTATATATGAAATAATAATATATATTATAATAATAGTATATATATATATATATATATATATATATATATATATATATATATATATATATATTAAAAATAAAAATAATAATATAATATATATAATAATAATAATAATAATAACAATAATAATAATAATAGTAATAATAATATATATGTAACAATAATATATTATAAATATATATATAATAATAATATATATAAATATATTTAGAGAGAGGATGTGAAAAAACAGAAAATAGTTGAAGTAGAGTTTTGTGAAAACTGTTTTTACAAAACAACATAACCAAACGGATTTTGGGATTTTAGAAAATAAAAAAAAGAAAAAAACAACAAACCAAACAGACATATTTAGACTTTTATAGAAATTTTCAATTTTAAATTATGGAGGGACGGATCATTCTGTTTGTCCCCTCCTTTTTTAAAAAATTTAATTTTATTTGAACAACTTGATCATTTCGATATTTTTTTAATTAAAATTTTTGAAAAGTTAATCAGACGAAACATCATATTTATTTAACAAATGGCACGACCTATTTAGCTCATGCGGTATCACCCCTTGTATTCGAGAGACTGATAAGAAAACTATAGATAGGACCTCTAACTCACAAAATCTCTTTTCGTTTCTTTCTCGTTCGCTATTTTTCTTGTGAGTTTTGATGCTGACGTTGGGCCTTGGAGGCATGCCAGCACCTTTGACTTCATTTAGATCAGAGACCGTGTTCACTTGATTCTTCACAAAACTAAAAATAATAATTAAATAGGATCCAGTTCAAGTATTTTGGGCTTTTGGGCCTACAATATTCGTTTACTGTATAATATGTCCAACTTTCTTAGCCTATATTCAAGTTGTGAAATAGAGAATATGGTAGGCCTAAAACTGGACTATAGCCTGTTAAAGCCCGTAATTTAATTGTGAACATGTGATCCACATCTCAACCAGGCACTGTTTGAAAAGTTAGCAATAAAATTATCAGTAACCATGTAAATAAATTTAATTAAGAGATGCTTATCTCTACTACTATAATGGAAGAAGGCCTTAATGTAATTTGTCCTTAACCCAACCAGTGCAATGCACATGCTGGTAGATTTTTTTTTTTGCCCTTTTCATTCCCCCAATTTTTCCCACGTGCACAGCACGTGTATAATACTAGTTTTTTATAATTGCCATTATTTCCTCTGTAACAACTCTAGTTATCAATGATTTGACTGCACTTTTTACTCGATTAGTACTTTAAGTAGATATTACTTCAAAGCTAGTTAGATCACTGTGCATGTAATGGTAATACATTTTTTTTGATGAATCGGATAGAGCCAAAAGGCTCCAGCCATCAAAAATATATTAATCAATAAAACAGTAATAATACAAACAAGCATCAATGGTTTTACAAGAGGTAAAACAGAAATAAACGAGTAAAAAAGAAATACAATAACAATAATCAACCCAGAGGGCAAAAACACGGCAAGAATCACCATCCAGAAACCAGCGAGCGAAGCAAGCGGCCCAGAGACTCGAGCAACCGACCCAAAACAACCGGGGGACAAAACTCTCTCCAGACGACATCTAACTCCACTAGCAGTCTAGAGCGACTCTAGAAGCTCAACGGTGATAAGACACTACTACCACCGGGGATGGCAACGAGCAGGCGCTGCACGATAGAGCACAGGCAGCTAAGCAGCCACAGAACCTGCTTTCCTCGCACTACGAAACAAGAGTATAGGCATTCAGGGTAATGAAACGAGATCGCAGAACATAAGGGATTAGTGAACTTCAAAGCACAAGGATAGTTATAGTACAGAAAAGGGGTCTTAAAATCAATAATAGCTCTGTCTGGATGGATAGTGGGGTCAGAAGTGCGGGAGTGAGGAGCAGTCTCCCTCGCACTACGAAACAACGAGAGATACGAAGAATTGGATTTAAAACAATCAGGATATTTACCCAACTTCCCGAACAATGACGGGACCACTGAGACATGTCGGGGGCGGGCCTTGAAAGAGGCCCGGCGAGGGTAGGCAACAAGGTTCGTAAAAACATTGCGGTCCTTAAAAAGGAGAGCAATATTAGGCCGATAAAGAGGGACAGTAGATGCGCGAGGAGAAGGACTAGATGGGGAGGAGTTCGACGCTGAACTATCAGCCAAGACAGAGGAGTCGAGGCCCTGGCTCTCAACCCTACTGTGATTACTAACCGAGCTATTCAGAAGCTTGAACTTTAAGAGGGAGTAATTAAGGAAGGATAGGAGTTTGGCCGGTAAGGGGTGACCTCTTGGCCATCCCAGAAGTTTTTGAAGGGAAAAGCATCGGTTACGAGAGTGACCGAGCTTATCACAGAATAAACACTTCATTTTATTCATACATTCATGCTTAAGATGCCCCGGAAGGAGGCACCTGAAGCAAACCCGATGAAGATCGGGCCTAAAAGGCGAAGGAGAATAACAAGTCCTCTGAGAATCCTGATTAGAAGCAGAACAATCAGAGCTCGCTACAGCCTTGATAAGATCCATGGAATAAACCCTTCCAAGAATGGACTAAAACTAAGCTCCAATAAAGGAGAGGATGAGTATAGAGGAACCACTAACAGAGTGGAAACACTCCCACAAGAAATTCGACACCAGTGCTATAACAAATCAGTGCCTTAACTAAACAGTGACTCTCAAAGAAGAGAAGCCGCACACTCCAATCAGGAGAACAAGAATGGAGAAAATAGAGAGGAAGAGAGGATAGATAGAACGGGCAATCTAGGAGAAACTCAGTCAGAACACCGACATGAGCTGAAGTAGTCGCTAGCAAAAAAGTCCCAGGGAATAGGGAGCACAAAGCCGGCACTAAAAAACAGAAAGCCCGAAAGATATAACAACCAATGGATCACTACACAGTTCAAATAATAAGCAACAAAGCAAGAAAATGATACCAGGGATCCACCCAAATGATCAAGACAACCAAGATAAACACACAAGATCAAGACGACGAAATAACTTACAGAGCTCTGACGATAAGGGGAGATGGGACGCAGCTGGAAGGAGGGGGGGACCACCGAGAGGCCAATAGGAGAGCGCGCTCTCTAAAAACGGGAGTCGAAGTAAAGCCGAGAAGGCAGCGCGGGTCTGGCAACCACCGAGAGGCCAATAGGAGAGCGCAAGGGGAGAAAACGCCACACAACGCCAAACGAGGCCCAAGGAGCGCGGCCGGCGGAGAGAGAGGACGAAGGGCACCGACTCAAAATCGAGAAGGATGAGATGGGTCTGAAGGGATTGGGGAGCTCTACAAAATTTATTGAGGGTCGAACGCGAAAAGATGGGAGGATCGACGGGATCTGGAGAAAGAAGTTACCGAGGAAGAGGGGGATTTTTGAATTTCGAATCCGGTTGATGATAGTTGCTTTAGATTTTCAATCCAATGTCTTAACCTTCGTTCATTAATGAATATTTTTAGTAGGGTACCAAATGTAATGGTAATACATAACTTGTAAAATTAGATAATTAATGCACTTATTTGATTGTCTGTCATAAAATTTGTGCTTTCCTAAAAAGCTATTTATATGTTTGTTTCCATATGTTTAAAAAAAAGTATTCACATATTAGATTCTTTCATTAAATTTAGCATTTTTTAGCTTATTAACTAATTTGATAGTTGGGTTACAATAATAATCATGTGACAAATTAGGATCTAATATGTAATTTAAGAAATTCACAAAAGGAATTCTCATGTACAAAAGTCTACTTTTTGAGGGACTAAATTACAATTTACAACCCTAGATCCTAGATTACTCGAGTGCTCCTTCGTTGACTTTTTATCTCCAGTCCATTAATTCCATTAAAATAAAAATTAATGAATCACATGAAATAATTGCAGCCTACAATCAACCAGTCTCCTCTACACCACTACTGCTCATGCTGACAGCTAAATTAATTCTAAGGACATCTCATTTACTGCCACGTGTCAGCTAGTGAACGGCATCTTCGCGCACCTCAACTAGCACGGAATGCACACACGTGTTTGACTACATCTTTTGACAATAACCGGGTCAACCTCTCCTTTGCAAAACTGTGAACTCCTGGGAAGTAAAAGTTTTTTTTTTTCCTTTCTTTTTTTTCTTTTTTTTTGGGAAAAAGGCGGTGTATGATAATCTTGTTTCATTAATAAGGAGTTAATAAAAAAACTCAGAATACTGAGCCAAGTAGAAGATCCTACACCACAACAAAAGTACATAAATCCTTCCCAAGCATGGGGGGTGAGACAAAAGAAGGTTCAAAGCATACATGCATCGAAACAAAGTACATCGATGCATCTACTCCCCCCAACAAAATCCTGGGGTGGTGGGGATCTATCAACAGTAAAGGTCAGACGGGCAGAGCACATCCCTTAGTCAAGCGTCGACCCAATCTCGACTTCATCATCATCGTACTCCTCCACCTAGAAGATGCTCGCAATCCTCCCTCTAGGACCTACTGCGGCAACAGTTGTCCAAAAGAAAATAAGATGCATAATGTGAGTCAAATTACCAGAAATATTATTACATATCCCACGAAAGTAACAATTATTCCTGTCTAGCCAAAGAACCCAGGTCGTAGTGACGATAGCGATAAACCAAGCTTCTCTCATAGTTCGTCTCTCAGTAGCGAACTTTGATCCTACCCACAGATCCTCATACTTACTAGGGTACTCATTCGTCCCCATGGCGCTAAGTACCTCCACAAGGACTGCTTTGCTCCTTGGACACTCTAGAAAAAGATGGTCACTAGTCTCAAGAACAACATTGCAGAACCCACAGGTAGAGTCCAAATTCGGTTGGCATTTAAACGGGTTCTCCCTCAAAACTGCATCATTCAGCACCAGCCAAAGAAAAACTTTAATATTCAGTAGGGTTTTGCCCTTCCAGACCATGCCGACTAATTCGGGCTACATCCCCTAAAATGAATGCGGTTATAAAGGGAGCGAACAGTGAACGTGTCATTCTTTTCCAGTCCCCAAGATTTTCTATCCAAACCTTGGGAGCATTTAATTCTGGCGTTGGCAATAAAGGTCTGAAGTTCCATGAGCCTAAGTTGAAAACCCGAGTACAGTGGGTGTTTAATGGCCGGTTTCCAGGAGCTTCTTCTCCAGGTTGCGGCCACCGTGCAGTGCGGTTATGACGCTTGATCATACAAATCAAGAAACAGGGTTCTAAGTGTGTGGTCACCACACCACTTATCCTATCAGAATCTGGTGAGTCTGCTATTACCAATAAACAACATCACACAGCTAATGAAGGGATTGTAGGCCTTAGCGATACCTCACCAGAACCAGGAAACACGTGGGCCTACCCTGAAACACAGATTTTTCATCTCATTCCCATGCAGATATGCCTGAACGAAATCTCGTTACCCTTCTCCATTAGGGTGAAAGACTTTCCAACACCATTTTCCCAAGAGAGCAAGATTCATATCTCGTAGATCAATAATACCTAGTCCTCCATGTATCTTTTTCATGCATGCTTTTTCCTATCTGATAAGGTGATACCTGCCTCTATCAGGACTTGAGCCCTTCCATAAAAATCGTTTTCGAGTTTGTTCAATTCTCTGGATAACCCATCGTGGCATTTTGAAAAAGGACAATTAATAGGTAGGTAGATTTGAGAGAACTGCATTGATAAGCGTGACTCTCCCTCCAAAGGATAAAGCTTTACCTTTCCATCCATCAAGACGGTTTTCCACTCGGTCAATGATAGGTAACCGGTCAGCCTTCTTAAGTTTCTCCGGTCTCAGCGGTTGTAACGCCCCGAATTCCAAAATACACTGAATTCGAGATTCCACAGGATCTTTATACTTCTTTCGTACAATTTTACAAGGAATTTAAAACTTTTCACTTTACATCAGAGTTACAAGAAATCTCTACACTCTATATTTTACAGCGGAAGCAAATTTACAACATTTATATAAAGGTACATCCACATTTGAATAATCGCTAAGCATCATTTCTCCTTTAATCTTTATCATGTCATTTACCCTGCATACAAAACTGTGGGTACGTCAGTTTATTCAACCGACGAATATTATACATGGCAATCCTCTCTATGCCGGAAACAGTATAACTGACTTTCCATATTTAACAAACACAAACTTGTCACATATCAAACTAAAGGGAATACCCTATTGATGTCGTGTTGTGATTGTGCACTTAGTCCTTAATGCAGTTATTTATATTACATGACACTAATGCGCACTTGTTCGGTATCTATGCATCCCATACTACATAGGCCCGAGGGCAAGCCTCTTAATCGTTCTTCATCTTGTAGGGTTCAATCCCTCGTCATGACTTAATCTACTACTGTAACTACGATAAGTATCCTAGATGTCCTATGAGTACGAGATCATGTACAGAAAAACTGGAGGGGAATCCCACGTCATGTCACGACGCATCGTGAAGACTATCTATGGACAATTCAGTCTCCTTCATGGCACACAATCCTCTCGCAGTCACCAAACACCCCACAAGCGTCGCCAAGATCCCGATAATTCCGGAGTAGTGCCCACGTCATGTCACGACGCATCGTGAAGAAAAACTGTGAATCACACCCACATCGTAGACTTGAGGCCCCCATACTTGTGTTTTTCTCTCACTTTCATCACCTCTTCACTATGTACTAATTCTTAATGAAATCATGAACAAAATCAATCTCTTAGAGTTAGCCCTCTCACTACTACCGGTCTTATTTCTTTCATTTTACAATGACCCAAACTTGGTCTTTTCAATTTCAATAATCATATTTCATCACTTTTCACTTGCCGGTGTGAGTTTTGGCTAGACCCTAATTTTTAATTTCAATTCACAAATTCACATATTTGAGTTGTCATACTCAATAACCTTTCTCTTTTCCAATCACATGATTTCTAAATTTTTCATGAGTCAATAATCATACATGGAGTTCAATTATACATCATGTATTTCATAACCAACATTCATTTCCACATTAAAATCGTATCACAAAATATCTAGTCAAAGTGAATATTCACAAACTCGTTATTGTCACACTATTCTTTAACAAGAATAATTCATACAAAACTTCACAACATATACTTTTTTTCTTTCAATTTTTCCTTTTCTAATACTTATCTCACTTTCTTCGCAAAACGCATTTTTACAAAAATATACGAGTGCAAAACTATAGTCCCAACTACACTTTTATTTTCAAAAATACACTTTATTTCATTCTAATAACTCCCAATAATTTTTCATAAGTCACACATGATTTTAAAATAAAAATAGTATTTTTTTCGGAATTTTTACACATCAAGAAACCCAAAAAAAATTTCTTTTCGTCAAAAAAATATATTCTGGCCATTTCAGGAATCGAACCCACGACCCAAGAGAACACAGCCGCATGTGCTAGCCATCTGGCTACTTGTGCTCATCGATATAAGAAGAAGTCAGAGAGTTATATACTCTCGGTCTGAAAACTGATTTAATTTAAAATGCACATAAAAGAATGGTGGTCTCAAGTATCGAACCAGTGACCTCAACCCAACACACCCGCACTACTGTAGCGCTAAAGAGCTCACCGACCACTTGAGCTATAGGCTCAAGTTGTCTTGACTACAACTCGTATTTTATTTAATTCACCTCTCTGTTCAATTAGAACATTTCGATGTTCAAAATCTCTTATTTTAGTTTTGCTTTTACTAAAATTCCTGTAAATCTCCAGAATGTCTATTCTAACATAATTTAACACTCCAGTATTTAAAAATAATTTTTTTCAGTAATTAAACACACATTTCTCATACAATTAATTTAAATTGCATGCTACTATTTTCATAAATCATTTTGACATTCCTCACACATCTTTGTATTAAAAAATTTCCTATATCAATTCCCTATTTTCCCCTTTTTCATAAACCCAAAAACATATTATAATTTATTCATTCCAAACAATATCACGAAAGTCCATCTAAGCACATAAAGCAACAATTACTAGCATTTTATACTTAGTTTTGATATTAACAACAATTCTAATTCATATATTCCATCACTACAAAACGATTCACATACAACTTAAGATTCATGACAAGATAACATGCAATCTATCAAGTAATCAATTTAATCAACTAGCAAGTCCTTTTTCCAATTAAGCGTATTCTTATTAGTTTCTTTCATGCATTATCATTTCAATCACCCCTAATATGGTATCTAATTAGAAATATAGAAAACCAACCCACCTTATTTGGAGAGAAAAGATTTTGCAACACCTCCTAAACAAAAGAGTCTTTCTCGAACTTGCCAAAAGAGTGTTCCTCCTCCTCCTTGATGCAAACCGAGCCCTCCTAAGTGCAACCCGAGCTCCAATAGATGATGCCGGCCTTCCTTGTTGCAAGCACACACCAACACTTTCAATCTCTCAATCTTTTATTCTCACTACTAATAAATTACTACTAACAATTGTATTCTCTACTATAGGTTTTTGGAGAAATGAAGGGTGCAAGAATAACTAGGCTAGGGGGGGGTATTTATACTAAATTTTGGAGCAAATTTTGGAGCAAATAAAGTTTGCCCTCCATTTTCTGAGTCTTCTGCTTCTGACCTTGGTTCTTGAACCCTGATACGGGTGCAGATCTTGTCCCTTGTAGTCATGGACAGGCTAATTTCTTGTGCCCGACTCTCTCACAAAGGTTGCATACTACAACCATGGTGGTCTCTGGGATTGGCTCCCATTCATGTTGTAGTCGTGCTAATCTTGGAATCAAGGTGTCTCTGCTCCTTTGCTAGGCCTTCTAATATAGCTCCGAAGGCATCCCCCAGTTTCTTAGCTTGACGACATTTCCTAATCACGTACTTCCTAAGCTTCCTCATTTCTCGATGTATGCTGGCTGTCGCCGCTGTGCATTGATCCACACTTAGTCCATGCGGCGGCGAAATCACCTAAGGCTCTGCGCTCAAGATCATCGAAATTCCAGCAATATCGGTCCACTCTCTTCCATCAACACCTCCTCGGTTAGGACATCCTCGAACATCATTCATGTGTTTAAAGGATGGTAACACATATGCTGGAATCAGTCCAGATATAGAAAAATTATAAAACATAAGTTGAAAGAGCCAACAATATGAATTATAACTATCTACAACTAGCTAAAGCCCGACTCCTAAAGGGCATTCAAGTTTAATTTTCCTACTGTGTTGGACTGTAAATTGAAGTCAGCTCTGATACCACTCTGTAGCGCCCCGATTTCCATATAACTGGAAAACCGTGACACATGCCAAGATCTTTCCTTCAATTAGTCACGATACACAAAATGCTGGAAATTTAAAACTTTTTATTCAACACAGAGTTACCACGCAGTAATTACAAATATCAGTTTGTAATACCAACTGTAGTGCCTGCCTTTTTTCCTTTTTGACTCCAAACTCAATTCTTCCAATTTCTATATCACTTTAACCATAACCTAAGATAGTTGTGTTTCAGGGAAAATTTCGGCAAAGTCTCCCCTGTAATTTCTACCCCGAAACACAAAAAGCTTACGGAATTCTGCTCTAAATTCCGTAGCTCACATCACAGGCAATAATATCACGGGCTCCCTAAGCCAAAATGAGCATCATCACACAAACAATATATATATATGCTCTGGGGGCCAAACTCATAACGGTTTATCAATTATCAATTAAAAACCATAAATCCTTTTGAAAACGTAGTAAGTTTTTAGAAAATAACTTGTAAAAGCTTACCACAGCGCCCGGTACTCCACAACGAGATGGTCACGGGTCCAAACCATATCATGCCACTCCACACTCTACTCTCCATCATCATTCACCTACTTATACATCAGAAATACAATTTAGAGCATAAAACCTTTACTATTTACAATTAAACCATAACAACAAATAGTAAAGTGAAGCTCCACTCCACCGGAACCTGAACCTATACCTCACCTCTGCACCGCTGAGGACCTGTAACAGTAGGGGCCTAGGGTAGTCCAAAGACCCCCTAACTCTGCAAACACTAAGGGGTTAGCCATTTCTGGTGTGAGTACAATATATTAATAAGCAAATAAATTAAACTTATAAGTAAAACAGAATGAACTTACGAATACCAGGGTAAACCTGAACATGTAAATGTCATATACGGAAATTCACATCAAATACTCACTGCATCACTTCCCGTATGCGTATCCATACCTGCTCACAAACATACTTAACTCTAATTTGGAAAATCATTTCCAAATTAGTCGCTTAAGGCCCATCACATTACGCCTTATGCAAATCTTCCTATAGCTTTATTTTTTTCCATAAAGCTTTACATTCACACGCACTCTATTTCCACATAACTGCATCTTATTTACCATTTATTTGCAATTACATACTCGCGACGTAAATTCCTTCGCGATCTCATATCACATAACATCGCATTCATTCATTTCTTACGACATATATCATCACGTCTCGCAATACATCACTTCCACACTCATACTTCATCTTAAATGGAAAATAAATGTGTATCCTAATTTTCTAGTGTTTGTGTATGCCATGACCTGAGTCTAATGCAACAATACAGAATATAGAACAGATGCACTTAATCTAATATCAGCAAGATTCTGGATGCACATGCATCCCATACTACATGTGACCCAGGTCAAGCCAACATACTTAGTCTAATGCAAGCGAGACTTTGAAAATGTATGCATCCCATACTACATACTTTCCAAATCAAGCTGTTGTCTCTAAGTTTAGGGATTTGAACCCTCGCTATGCAATGCATTCTAATTTGGTCTACTTCCTGTTCCCGATAGATCGTGGCAATGAGGTTGCAGTCAACGGTCCCACCGTTCTTCAGTCAACAGCCGTGACAATAAAGATATACGGTCCCACCGTATGGCAGTCAACGGTCCCACCGTTCTGCAGTCAACAGCCGTGACGATAAATATATACGGTCCCACCGTATGGCAGTCAACGGTCCCACCGTTCTGCAGTCAACAGCCGTAACGATAAAGATATACGGTCCCACTGTATGGCAGACAACGGTCCCACCGTTCTGCAGTCAACAGCCGTGACGATAAAGATATACGGTCCCACCGTATAGCAGACAACGGTCCCACCGTTCTGCAGTCAACAGCCGTGACGATAAAGATATACGGTCCCACCGTATGGCAGACAACGGTCCCACCGTTCTGCAGTCAACAGCCGTGACGATAAATATATACGATCCCACTGTATGGCAGTCAACGGTCCCACCGTTCTGCAGTCAACAGCCGTGACGATAAAGATATACGGTCCCACCGTATGGCAGACAACGGTCCCACCATTCTGCAGTCAACAGCCGTGACGATACTTAAAGGTATACCGCAGTATACCTATAGCATCGTATTTCACCGGACCGCAGTCTATACGACCCGTTCGTGTCCACTATGAGTACTAAGTACAGGAACTCATCCAAGTCCCAGATAAAATGCTAAAACATCATTGAAACCCGATAGCGTATAATCACCACACTGCGATATGCAGAGGGCTCCTCATCAATTCTCCGATAAGATAGTTCAAGAAAAAGCAGTAGCTGTGACCCAAGCTACGCTCATCGGAGTGCAACAAAATCAGACTTCTAGAAGGGTAGGGAGATCCACAGCAATCCCCTAGTGGGCGACTCTCTCAGATATTTAAGAGCTCAAGTCCCCAAGCTAACTTAATCTTGAAGTCAATCTCAACAACAGGGTGCCAAACTTACAACAACCACAACTTCCAACATGGCACACAAATTCAGCCACTCCTTCAGCAAAGCATTTGCTACCCTTCACCCAAACGAACTCTAAAATTTCTAACACTTGAGAATCATCAAAAAGCTACTCTCAAGGTTCATAGCAAGGTCATACCTACACAAATGGTTATGACCTTTTGGACTTCAGTCCAAAAAGCAACCGGCTTCAGCTCTGCCCCTTCAGACCAGCTGAACTCTGCAAGTTCCGAGGTATCAACCGACCTCGATAATTTATGAAATTTAACCTATAGTTGTGGACACATACAAGAGTGTCCACACCAATCCTTAACTCAAACATCCATGCTACACTAAGATACAAAACAGAAATACACAGCAATTTATAATTTAAAATTTTCACAACGCACTATGTGCGTAAAATAAAAGATATCATACTCACTATATTTCTTAAAACACCAAAAATACGCAGATAAATTGATACTCACATGTTTCTTAACACACAAGAATACATAATAAATCAACACTCACATGTTCTTCGAACCACAAAAATATATAATAAACTAACTCACCACATTTCGCGAAGGTTCGAAGCATCACCATGCCATCCCGCATCCGAAGTCGCAAATATATCCTATCATCAGTTTCAAAGAAATTAAAACTCAATCATCCAAACCAATATAAAAGCTAATAACGCCATCCCAAATATCACACAAGCGTTTATTGAACGCTTGGGATATACACGTGCGATGCACGTAATAACTAGTGCCGACGAGATTCTTAGTTCCAAACAATTACTAAATTTCTCCCAAAATATTTTAATAGCCCAACTACAATTTTTATTTCTATACGAGAATTAATTCATATCCCTATAATTCTCTTTTACAAACCCAAAACCCTAATTTACTAACAACTCACAATCTCTCTAATAACCTACTAATTTCTCATATCTACAATTTCCAATATCTCTAAATCTCTCTACCCTAACATTCCTACTCAATAAAAATTAACCCAACTAAATTTTATACAATAAAATAGTTAGGGTTTTACCTTCCCGAAATCCAATCGAAAATCCGACGCTACTATGATGGAGAGAATCCCTCCATTAGTCTACCCTTCACTTTAATTTGGAATCCATGGAGAAAAAGGGGTGGATTTGAGGTGCTGGAAAGAATCGATCGACGATGGGTTCGTGGGTTCTTTCGATCGGGATGGAATAGAAGGAAGGAGAAGAAGGAGAAGGAAGAAGATGGAGGGATGGGTTTTCCGTCGGTTGGAAGCGAACGGAGAAGGAGAAGGGAGGAGGAGGAGGCCAGGGGGTGTGGGGGTTCTTTTGGGTTCGGGATGGGGAGAACAGATCGGAGAAGGAGAAGGGAAGAAGAAGAAGAAGGAACGGGAGTGGGTGGTCGGGGTTCGTTTCCTTCGCTGGCGTGGACGGGAGAGGGAGGAAGGGAGAGGAGAAAGAGGCCGGGGGGGTTCTTTTGGGTCGGTTTGGGAACGAACGGGAAGAAGAAGAAGGGAAGAAATGAGAAGGAAGGAGAAGGTGGGAGGGGGGTTTTGTAAATAGGGGAATAAATAATGATAGATGGATAAATACCTAAGGGAATATTTCGTATAAGCTCCCTAGCCTTAATACATTTCAAATAAAGCCCAACTCTCTACTTTAATAATTCCAAACAATACAAAATACAGTAAAACTACTTTGTAATAATCCGTATAAAATAATTTTATTTTCGAAAATAATAATAATAAAATAAAGTAGACAATATATCTTATATTTCTCAATTAAAATAATTATTATCGGAAAATACATGATCGTGTGCAATTTTCAATTGCGCACAGATTACGATGCAAAATAGCCATACGCTATTTTTCGGGTTGTTACACTATGTGCCCATCATCAATGCAGCTGAGCCTTATTTCCTACGCACGCACAGCGCACGTGAGATGGCTACGTGTCGCTTCTTCATTTGGATGTGGTGTGGTCGAGGAACGAGGCGACGAAATCGAAGCCCTTCGCTCTCGAATCAATGAGGGGACTAAATCGAAGCTTTCCACTTCAGAACCCTTTCCCATATGCTCCTGTTCATCGTCCCAAAATTTTCCTCTTCACTCATTTGGAACTAGCTTCTTGGTTTCGATCGAACCCCCGTTCGTCTTCTTCCCAAAATAGCCTCCCTATTCGTAAGCTCCTTTCCCAAAGTCTCCACCTTTTTCTTTGTTGGCGAGCAGCTTTGTATGTTGGACAAGCTTGGGGTCAAACTACTTTCGGTTCTGTAACTAACTGCTTTAGCCACCTGCTCCCCTCGTAGCGTCTCTTCCTTAGCTGTAGGGGTTGATTTCCTTTTTGAGTTTTCTATTTAACGAAACTTCCAAGGGGGGAACTGGGTTTGCAAAATTATTCATATTTGACTCTGGGTGTAGATCCACCATGTGTAGGCCCTCCTGACCGTTGGATTTTTTGGTCAAGCCTCGATCTTGACTGCCGTTGAACGGCGTAGTTTTTTGGGGTTCAACACTCGCCGTAACCAGGCCTTGGCGCTCCTCCTTTACCTTTGCAGCTCTGATGACTTCACAGTGCGCCCGCTCTATCTCATGAGCCCCATCCAAGGTAAGGTCCCACTCTGTCGAGACCACCTGCTTGTAGAAGCACTTGTCTCTGAATGCGGGGGAAGGGGATGAGATGGACAGGAGCTCATCCATTTCCGACTCCGCTTGCTTGTCAGGAACAAGTCTAATGAGGTATGATTTCTCAAAAGAGAATACCTTTGCAAAGCGGGGCATTAGGGTGATATCGGGGCTTCTGATTAAGATCCTTGCGGATACAATCTCCGATTGTCGAATTGTCTTATCATCTATATCTTCGATGGTTCCAAACTCTGAGATGATCTCTTGCAAGGTTTCTTTTTTCCAGTAGTGTAAAGGTACATTGTGGATCCAGATCCAAAATTGCCCCCCTTGAGGCAGCTTAGCCTCGAATCTAGGCGACCAAGGAAAAAATCCATCTTAAATTGGCCAAAATCCACTACACCCTTGGTAGAGACCTCAGTCATCTTTTCTGGCGCTGGGAAAGACACTAGGAATTGGAGGTGGCACATCTTTTTTGCAACCCAGTCTCTGTAGGCTCTCATCGGCCATTTCGTGTTCAAAGCATGGAGGAGGTGGTTCTCCGATGGGCACCCTGCTCTAACTTTAGCAACGAAACACCATTTGCAGAGCCATTTCTCTTCGTGATTGCAAGGCGGATGAATGTGGGGTTATCTGGTGACCTGCCTCTTCTAACCGGTCGCTCATCATCATTGTTGGAAGTGGTCACGTTTGTGTAAACGTACAACATGTGACTCCATTTCATACACTTTAGGCAGCACACCTCTTTCGTGCAGTTTTGCCGGAAGTGTCCTAACTCACCGCAGTTGAAACACGACACTGGTTTGCATTTACCTTTCCTTTGCTTCTTTCTGTTTTCTGGTTTATTTGGGGGGAGAAATTGTCTTTTCTGTGCTTTACTGCTGACTTCTATCCAAGGTTCAGTCTCGAGCAATTCCCCACACGACCCAGGTGCACCCTCCACTCTGACCTCATTTTGTGGACCCCCTTCTTGAGCCCTCTCGACGATGGACTTAAGTGGTGGCTGAGGTGACTGGGGAGGTTTGAGTGTAGGTAGTTAGGGGTTGTGGGAGATGGGCCGGGGCTGATGATCAGGAGCAGTAGGGGGTTTAGCCTCCCATTTCGGAGGTGGAGGAGGTTGGGGGAGGATGTGTGATGGTGTTGGGATTTTTGGTGTGCCTTGGGATCGTGGTTATGGTGGTGTTTAGGGGAGGGGGTGGCCTTTGTACGAGGAGTGGTGATGGGTAGAGTGATAGCTTTGCTGCTGTTGAGGCCCTTTAAGCTGAGACGTTTTGTGTCGCGGGTGACCATGGTGCCTCTGGTCATACCTCTCTCCATAATATCGGCGATGGTCTCTTGGGGGGGGCATTTCTTTTATGCTCGACAGAGCCCGTATAAGGACCCTCTCTATGGGCGCGGCCTCTGGGAGGCGGCGATGCAGGGCGATGATGACTATATACTCGCCCATGCCGACATTGATGCGTACTACGGTGTGCACGCGTGGGGGAACAAGAATGTTTGATCCTCATGTTTTCCTCATCAAAAGGGATGATCGGTAGAGAAGGGTTGGGGTGGTTGGGTGGTAGTCGTAGCAGAGATGTGTGTTAACGGTGGCAATGGAGTGAGAGTTCGCTGCTAGATGGAGGTGGCGGTGGGTGCGAGGGGGAAGGTTTTGAAGGAGGCAGGTAAGGTGGAGGGGGGGAATGAGGAAAGATTGATAGGGAGGGTGTGGGAGGGAAGGGTTAGGGAGATCGTAGGGTTTGTCTAACGGGGGAGGTGGCGGACCCTCTCATTGGGCCCGCAGCCACTCATCTCCTGCTCCAACAGGTCCATTGGCGACTTCGGCGAGACTCAGTTCATTTCTTAAAAATTTAGCATTCTGTTTATTACTAAGGCTCTTTAAAATGAATCACTTGTTATGAGCAATGTTGCACATGATTGTCAAGAAACATTTCTATGTGACTGAAGTGCATTCAATGCTAGAACAGGCAATGTCAATCCGCATGCCAGGCCGGCCTGAGATGTCAAAATCGTTGAACTTCTCGTCGAGATTGGCAAATCAGAAATTCCGCATTTGGGATCAGGCCAGCCTTGATATCTGAGTTCCCTGAGTTGGGCCTATCATACTTCAATAAAAGTTTTTATTTAAGTTGTCAAGCAGCTTCTGTAGCATGGAAAAAGGTCACCGGGATTTTTTTTAAAAATCTTTTCTCATCTACTCTTATTTAATCAAGCAAAAAATATATATATATATTTTGTAACTTGAAATTCTTAAATCCACGTTATATATTTAAAATTATTTGTTTGTTGTTTTTTTATTTATCAGACTACTTCCCGGAGAAAATTTAACTACTCCTTTATGTCTCCCAATTGAAAATCAAGAGGGCCGCCTATTTCAAAATCTTTTGTTTAACTCTCTTTTGTTCATCTATCTTTACTTTTTTTAAAGAAACAAATATGAAGTATATTCACCATATTTCATTAATAAAGGATTAACAAAATAAATCCGATGTACTGAGCCAAAATACAACCTACAAATAGGAAATAAAACACAAAGATTCAGTCATAAATAAGAGGGTAGGACAATAGAACAAAAAAAATCATGAACCAACATGATCAGTACAG